>JAAWWB010001821.1:0-45673 GCA_018804465.1 Populus tomentosa
TTTTCTCGAGTTTCCAAAGGCTGTTTCCAATGGAGAAGCGTCGAATCAAGATGAAATAGGGACGACGTCCTGTCGGGCCAGTCCACCGGCAGGACGAGTACCGGATCAAAAAGTCCATATCTATAGATCCGACCGTTGGATGGCGCTCAAATTTTTTTCACGAGTTTTCGGAGGTTGTTCCCATGGAGTAGCGTCGAATCGAAGCAAATGGCGACGACGTCCTGTCTGGCCAGTCCACCGGCAGGACGAGAGTACCGGATCAAAAAGGTCCTTATCTATATATCCGACCGTTGGATGGCGCTCAAATTTTTTCTCGAGTTTCCAAGGCTGTTTCCAATGGAGAAGCGTCGAATCAGATGAAATAGGACGACGTCCTGTCGGCCGGTCCACCGGCACGACGAGAGTACCGGATCAAAAGGTCCTTATCTATAGATCCGACCGTTGGATGGCGCTCAAATTTTTTTCACGAGTTTTCGGAGGCTGTTTCCCATTGAGTAGCGTCGAATCGAGATGAAATGGCGACGACGTCCTGTCGGGCCGGTCCACCGGCAGGACGAGAGTACCGGATCAAAAGGTCCTTATCTATAGATCCGACCGTTGGATGGCGCTCAAATTTTTTCTCGAGTTTCCAAAGGCTGTTTCCAATGGAGAGCGTCGAATCAAGATGAAAGGACGACGTCCTGTCGGGCCGGTCCACCGGCACGACGAGAGTACCGGATCAAAAGGTCCTTATCTATAGATCCGACCGTTGGATGGCGCTCAAATTTTTTTCACGAGTTTTCGGAGGCTGTTTCCCATTGAGTAGCGTCGAATCGAGATGAAATGGCGACGACGTCCTGTCGGGCCGGTCCACCGGCAGGACGAGAGTACCGGATCAAAAGGTCCTTATCTATAGATCCGACCGTTGGATGGCGCTCAAATTTTTTTCACGAGTTTTCGGAGGCTGTTTCCCATGGAGTAGCGTCGAATCGAGATGAAATGGCGACGACGTCCTGTCTGGCCAGTCCACCGCAGGACGAGAGTACCGGATCAAAAAGGTCCTTATCTATATATCCGACCGTTGGATGGCGCTCAATTTTTTCTCGAGTTTCCAAAGGCTGTTTTCCAATGGAGAAGCGTCGAATCAAGATGAAATAGGGACGACGTCCTGTCGGGCCAGTCCACCGGCAGGACGAGAGTATCGGATCAAAAAGTCCATATCTATAGATCCGACCGTTGATGGCGCCTCAAATTTTTTCACGAGTTTTCGGAGGGTGTTTCCCCATGGAGTAGCGTCGAATCGAGAGCAAATTGCGACGATGTCCTGTCTGGCCAGTCCACCGGCAGGACGAGAGTACCGGATCAAAGAAGGTCCTTATCTATATATCCGAACCGTTGGATGGCGCTCAAATTTTTTCTCGAGTTCCAAAGGCCTGTTTCCAATGGAGAAGCGTCGAATCAAGATGAAATAGGGACGACGTCCCTGTCGGGCCAGTCCACCGGCAGGACGAGAGTATCGGATCAAAAAGTCCATATCTATAGATCCGACCGTTGGATGGCGCTCAGATTTTTTCACAGAGTTTTCGGAGGGTGTTTCCCATGGAGTAGCGTCGAATCGAGATGAAAATGGCGACGACTGTCCTGTCTGGCCAGTCCACCGGCAGGACGAGAGTATCCGGATCAAAAAGGTCCTTATCTATATATCCGACCGTTGGATGGCGCTCAAATTTTTTCTCGAGTTTCCAAAGGCTGTTTCCAATGGAGAAGCGTCGAATCAAGATGAAATAGGGACGACGTCCTGTCGGGCCAGTCCACCGGCAGGACGAGAGTACCGGATCAAAAAGTCCATATCTATAGATCCGACCGTTGGATGGCGCTCAAATTTTTTCACGAGTTTTCGGAGGGTGTTTCCCATGGAGTAGCGTCGAATCGAGAGTCAAATAGGCGACGACGTCCTGTCTGGCCAGTCCACCGGCAGGACGAGAGTACCGGATCAAAAAGGTCCTTATCTATATATCCGACCGTTGGATGGCGCTCAAATTTTTTCTCGAGTTTCCAAAGGCTGTTTCCAATGGAGAAGCGTCGAATCAAGATGAAATAGGGACGACGTCCTGTCGGGCCAGTCCACCGGCAGGACGAGAGTACCGGATCAAAAAGTCCATATCTATAGATCCGACCGTTGGATGGCGCTCAAATTTTTTTCACGAGTTTTCGGAGGGTGTTTCCCATGGAGTAGCGTCGAATCGAGAGCAAATGGCGACGACGTCCTGTCTGGCCAGTCCACCGGCAGGACGAGAGTACCGGATCAAAAGGTCCTTATCTATAGATCCGACCGTTGGATGGCGCTCAAATTTTTCTCGAGTTTCCAAAGGCTGTTTCCAATGGAGAAGCGTCGAATCAAGATGAAATAGGGACGACGTCCTGTCGGGCCAGTCCACCGGCAGGACGAGAGTACCGGATCAAAAAGTCCATATCTATAGATCCGACCGTTGGATGGCGCTCAAATTTTTTTCACGAGTTTTCGGAGGGTGTTTCCCATGGAGTAGCGTCGAATCGAGAGCAAATGGCGACGATGTCCTGTCTGGCCAGTCCACCGGCAGGACGAGAGTACCGGATCAAAAAGGTCCTTATCTATATATCCGACCGTTGGATGGCGCTCAAATTTTTTCTCGAGTTTCCAAAGGCTGTTTCCAATGGAGAAGCGTCGAATCAAGATGAAATAGGGACGACGTCCTGTCGGGCCAGTCCACCGGCAGGACGAGAGTACCGGATCAAAAAGTCCATATCTATAGATCCGACCGTTGGATGGCGCTCAAATTTTTTTCACGAGTTTTCGGAGGGTGTTTCCCATGGAGTAGCGTCGAATCGAGAGCAATGGCGACGACGTCCTGTCTGGCCAGTCCACCGGCAGGACGAGAGTACCGGATCAAAAAGGTCCTTATCTATATATCCGACCGTTGGATGGCGCTCAAATTTTTTCTCGAGTTTCCAAAGGCTGTTTCCAATGGAGAAGCGTCGAATCAAGATGAAATAGGGACGACGTCCTGTCGGGCCAGTCCACCGGCAGGACGAGAGTACCGGATCAAAAAGTCCATATCTATAGATCCGACCGTTGGATGGCGCTCAAATTTTTTTCACGAGTTTCGGAGGGTGTTTCCCATGGAGTAGCGTCGAATCGAGAGCAAATGGCGACGATCGTCCTGTCTGGCCAGTCCACCGGCAGGACGAGAGTACCGGATCAAAAAGGTCCTTATCTATATATCCGACCGTTGGATGGCGCTCAAATTTTTTCTCGAGTTTCCAAAGGCTGTTTCCAATGGAGAAGCGTCGAATCAAGATGAAATAGGGACGACGTCCTGTCGGGCCAGTCCACCGGCAGGACGAGAGTACCGGATCAAAAAGTCCATATCTATAGATCCGACCGTTGGATGGCGCTCAAATTTTTTTCACGAGTTTTCGGAGGGTGTTTCCCATGGAGTAGCGTCGAATCGAGAGCAAATGGCGACGACGTCCTGTCTGGCCAGTCCACCGGCAGGACGAGAGTACCGGATCAAAAAGGTCCTTATCTATATATCCGACCGTTGGATGGCGCTCAAATTTTTCTCGAGTTTCCAAAGGCTGTTTCCAATGGAGAAGCGTCGAATCAAGATGAAATAGGGACGACGTCCTGTCGGGCCAGTCCACCGGCAGGACGAGAGTACCGGATCAAAAAGTCCATATCTATAGATCCGACCGTTGGATGGCGCTCAAATTTTTTCACGAGTTTTCGGAGGGTGTTTCCCATGGAGTAGCGTCGAATCGAGAGCAAATGGCGACGACGTCCTGTCTGGCCAGTCCACCGGCAGGACGAGAGTACCGGATCAAAAAGGTCCTTATCTATATATCCGACCGTTGGATGGCGCTCAAATTTTTTCTCGAGTTTCCAAAGGCTGTTTCCAATGGAGAAGCGTCGAATCAAGATGAAATAGGGACGACGTCCTGTCGGGCCAGTCCACCGGCAGGACGAGAGTACCGGATCAAAAAGTCCATATCTATAGATCCGACCGTTGGATGGCGCTCAAATTTTTTTCACGAGTTTTCGGAGGGTGTTTCCCATGGAGTAGCGTCGAATCGAGAGCAAATGGCGACGACGTCCTGTCTGGCCAGTCCACCGGCAGGACGAGAGTACCGGATCAAAAAGGTCCTTATCTATATATCCGACCGTTGGATGGCGCTCAAATTTTTTCTCGAGTTTCCAAAGGCTGTTTCCAATGGAGAAGCGTCGAATCAAGATGAAATAGGGACGACGTCCTGTCGGGCCAGTCCACCGGCAGGACGAGAGTACCGGATCAAAAAGTCCATATCTATAGATCCGACCGTTGGATGGCGCTCAAATTTTTTTCACGAGTTTTCGGAGGGTGTTTCCCATGGAGTAGCGTCGAATCGAGAGCAAATGGCGACGACGTCCTGTCTGGCCAGTCCACCGGCAGGACGAGAGTACCGGATCAAAAAGGTCCTTATCTATATATCCGACCGTTGGATGGCGCTCAAATTTTTTCTCGAGTTTCCAAAGGCTGTTTCCAATGGAGAAGCGTCGAATCAAGATGAAATAGGGACGACGTCCTGTCGGGCCAGTCCACCGGCAGGACGAGAGTACCGGATCAAAAAGTCCATATCTATAGATCCGACCGTTGGATGGCGCTCAAATTTTTTTCACGAGTTTTCGGAGGGTGTTTCCCATGGAGTAGCGTCGAATCGAGAGCAAATGGCGACGACTGTCCTGTCTGGCCAGTCCACCGGCAGGACGAGAGTACCGGATCAAAAAGGTCCTTATCTATATATCCGACCGTTGGATGGCGCTCAAATTTTTTCTCGAGTTTCCAAAGGCTGTTTCCAATGGAGAAGCGTCGAATCAAGATGAAATAGGGACGACGTCCTGTCGGGCCAGTCCACCGGCAGGACGAGAGTACCGGATCAAAAAGTCCATATCTATAGATCCGACCGTTGGATGGCGCTCAAATTTTTTTCACGAGTTTTCGGAGGGTGTTTCCCATGGAGTAGCGTCGAATCGAGAGCAAATGGCGACGACGTCCTGTCTGGCCAGTCCACCGGCAGGACGAGAGTACCGGATCAAAAAGGTCCTTATCTATATATCCGACCGTTGGATGGCGCTCAAATTTTTTCTCGAGTTTCCAAAGGCTGTTTCCAATGGAGAAGCGTCGAATCAAGATGAAATAGGGACGACGTCCTGTCGGGCCAGTCCACCGGCAGGACGAGAGTACCGGATCAAAAAGTCCATATCTATAGATCCGACCGTTGGATGGCGCTCAAATTTTTTTCACGAGTTTTCGGAGGGTGTTTCCCATGGAGTAGCGTCGAATCGAGAGCAAATGGCGACGACTGTCCTGTCTGGCCAGTCCACCGGCAGGACGAGAGTACCGGATCAAAAAGGTCCTTATCTATATATCCGACCGTTGGATGGCGCTCAAATTTTTTCTCGAGTTTCCAAAGGCTGTTTCCAATGGAGAAGCGTCGAATCAAGATGAAATAGGGACGACGTCCTGTCGGGCCAGTCCACCGGCAGGACGAGAGTACCGGATCAAAAAGTCCATATCTATAGATCCGACCGTTGGATGGCGCTCAAATTTTTTTCACGAGTTTTCGGAGGGTGTTTCCCATGGAGTAGCGTCGAATCGAGAGCAAATGGCGACGACGTCCTGTCTGGCCAGTCCACCGGCAGGACGAGAGTACCGGATCAAAAAGGTCCTTATCTATATATCCGACCGTTGGATGGCGCTCAAATTTTTTCTCGAGTTTCCAAAGGCTGTTTCCAATGGAGAAGCGTCGAATCAAGATGAAATGGCGACGACGTCCTGTCGGGCCAGTCCACCGGCAGGACGAGAGTACCGGATCAAAAAGTCCATATCTATAGATCCGACCGTTGGATGGCGCTCAAATTTTTTCACGAGTTTTCGGAGGCTGTTTCCAATGGAGTAGCGTCGAATCAAGATGAAATTGCGACGACGTCCTGTCTGGCCAGTCCACCGGCAGGACGAGAGTACCGGATCAAAAAGTCCATATCTATAGATCCGACCGTTGGATGGCGCTCAAATTTTTTCACGAGTTTTCGGAGGCTGTTTCCCATGGAGAAGCGTCGAATCAAGATGAAATAGCGACGACGTCCTGTCTGGCCAGTCCACCGGCAGGACGAGAGTACCGGATCAAAAAGTCCTTATCTATAGATCCGACCGTTGGATGGCGCTCAAATTTTTTCTCGAGTTTCCAAAGGCTGTTTCCAATGGAGAAGCGTCGAATCAAGATGAAATAGGGACGACGTCCTGTCGGGCCAGTCCACCGGCAGGACGAGAGTACCGGATCAAAAAGTCCATATCTATAGATCCGACCGTTGGATGGCGCTCAAATTTTTTTCACGAGTTTTCGGAGGGTGTTTCCCATGGAGTAGCGTCGAATCGAGAGCAAATGGCGACGACGTCCTGTCTGGCCAGTCCACCGGCAGGACGAGAGTACCGGATCAAAAAGGTCCTTATCTATATATCCGACCGTTGGATGGCGCTCAAATTTTTTCTCGAGTTTCCAAAGGCTGTTTCCAATGGAGAAGCGTCGAATCAAGATGAAATAGGGACGACGTCCTGTCGGGCCAGTCCACCGGCAGGACGAGAGTACCGGATCAAAAAGTCCATATCTATAGATCCGACCGTTGGATGGCGCTCAAATTTTTTTCACGAGTTTTCGGAGGGTGTTTCCCATGGAGTAGCGTCGAATCGAGAGCAAATGGCGACGACGTCCTGTCTGGCCAGTCCACCGGCAGGACGAGAGTACCGGATCAAAAAGGTCCTTATCTATATATCCGACCGTTGGATGGCGCTCAAATTTTTTCTCGAGTTTCCAAAGGCTGTTTCCAATGGAGAAGCGTCGAATCAAGATGAAATAGGGACGACGTCCTGTCGGGCCAGTCCACCGGCAGGACGAGAGTACCGGATCAAAAAGTCCATATCTATAGATCCGACCGTTGGATGGCGCTCAAATTTTTTTCACGAGTTTTCGGAGGGTGTTTCCCATGGAGTAGCGTCGAATCGAGAGCAAATGGCGACGACGTCCTGTCTGGCCAGTCCACCGGCAGGACGAGAGTACCGGATCAAAAAGGTCCTTATCTATATATCCGACCGTTGGATGGCGCTCAAATTTTTTCTCGAGTTTCCAAAGGCTGTTTCCAATGGAGAAGCGTCGAATCAAGATGAAATAGGGACGACGTCCTGTCGGGCCAGTCCACCGGCAGGACGAGAGTATCCGGATCAAAAAGTCCATATCTATAGATCCGACCGTTGGATGGCGCTCAAATTTTTTTCACGAGTTTTCGGAGGGTGTTTCCCATGGAGTAGCGTCGAATCGAGAGCAATGGCGACGACGTCCTGTCTGGCCAGTCCACCGGCAGGACGAGAGTACCGGATCAAAAAGGTCCTTATCTATATATCCGACCGTTGGATGGCGCTCAAATTTTTTCTCGAGTTTCCAAAGGCTGTTTCCAATGGAGAAGCGTCGAATCAAGATGAAATAGCGACGACGTCCTGTCGGGCCAGTCCACCGGCAGGACGAGAGTACCGGATCAAAAGTCCATATCTATAGATCCGACCGTTGGATGGCGCTCAAATTTTTTCTCGAGTTTCCAAAGGCTGTTTCCAATGGAGAAGCGTCGAATCAAGATGAAATGGCGACGACGTCCTGTCGGGCCAGTCCACCGGCAGGACGAGAGTACCGGATCAAAAAGTCCATATCTATATATCCGACCGTTGGATGGCGCTCAAATTTTTTTCACGAGTTTTCGGAGGTTGTTTCCCATGGAGTAGCGTCGAATCGAGAGCAAATGGCGACGACGTCCTGTCTGGCCAGTCCACCGGCAGGACGAGAGTACCGGATCAAAAAGGTCCTTATCTATATATCCGACCGTTGGATGGCGCTCAAATTTTTTCTCGAGTTTCCAAAGGCTGTTTCCAATGGAGAAGCGTCGAATCAAGATGAAATAGGGACGACGTCCTGTCGGGCCAGTCCACCGGCAGGACGAGAGTACCGGATCAAAAAGTCCATATCTATAGATCCGACCGTTGGATGGCGCTCAAATTTTTTTCACGAGTTTTCGGAGGGTGTTTCCCATGGAGTAGCGTCGAATCGAGAGCAAATGGCGACGACGTCCTGTCTGGCCAGTCCACCGGCAGGACGAGAGTACCGGATCAAAAAGGTCCTTATCTATATATCCGACCGTTGGATGGCGCTCAAATTTTTTCTCGAGTTTCCAAAGGCTGTTTCCAATGGAGAAGCGTCGAATCAAGATGAAATAGGGACGACGTCCTGTCGGGCCAGTCCACCGGCAGGACGAGAGTACCGGATCAAAAAGTCCATATCTATAGATCCGACCGTTGGATGGCGCTCAAATTTTTTTCACGAGTTTTCGGAGGGTGTTTCCCATGGAGTAGCGTCGAATCGAGAGCAAATGGCGACGACGTCCTGTCTGGCCAGTCCACCGGCAGGACGAGAGTACCGGATCAAAAAGGTCCTTATCTATATATCCGACCGTTGGATGGCGCTCAAATTTTTTCTCGAGTTTCCAAAGGCTGTTTCCAATGGAGAAGCGTCGAATCAAGATGAAATAGGGACGACGTCCTGTCGGGCCAGTCCACCGGCAGGACGAGAGTACCGGATCAAAAAGTCCATATCTATAGATCCGACCGTTGGATGGCGCTCAAATTTTTTTCACGAGTTTTCGGAGGGTGTTTCCCATGGAGTAGCGTCGAATCGAGAGCAAATGGCGACGACGTCCTGTCTGGCCAGTCCACCGGCAGGACGAGAGTACCGGATCAAAAGGTCCTTATCTATATATCCGACCGTTGGATGGCGCTCAAATTTTTTCTCGAGTTTCCAAAGGCTGTTTCCAATGGAGAAGCGTCGAATCAAGATGAAATAGGGACGACGTCCTGTCGGGCCAGTCCACCGGCAGGACGAGAGTACCGGATCAAAAAGTCCATATCTATAGATCCGACCGTTGGATGGCGCTCAAATTTTTTTCACGAGTTTTCGGAGGGTGTTTCCCATGGAGTAGCGTCGAATCGAGAGCAAATGGCGACGACGTCCTGTCTGGCCAGTCCACCGGCAGGACGAGAGTACCGGATCAAAAAGGTCCTTATCTATATATCCGACCGTTGGATGGCGCTCAAATTTTTTCTCGAGTTTCCAAAGGCTGTTTCCAATGGAGAAGCGTCGAATCAAGATGAAATAGGGACGACGTCCTGTCGGGCCAGTCCACCGGCAGGACGAGAGTACCGGATCAAAAAGTCCATATCTATAGATCCGACCGTTGGATGGCGCTCAAATTTTTTCACGAGTTTTCGGAGGTGTTTCCCATGGAGTAGCGTCGAATCGAGAGCAAATGGCGACGACGTCCTGTCTGGCCAGTCCACCGGCAGGACGAGAGTACCGGATCAAAAAGGTCCTTATCTATATATCCGACCGTTGGATGGCGCTCAAATTTTTTCTCGAGTTTCCAAAGGCTGTTTCCAATGGAGAAGCGTCGAATCAAGATGAAATAGCGACGACGTCCTGTCTGGCCAGTCCACCGGCAGGACGAGAGTACCGGATCAAAAAGTCCATATCTATAGATCCGACCGTTGGATGGCGCTCAAATTTTTTCTCGAGTTTCCAAAGGCTGTTTCCAATGGAGAAGCGTCGAATCAAGATGAAATAGGGACGACGTCCTGTCGGGCCAGTCCACCGGCAGGACGAGAGTACCGGATCAAAAAGTCCATATCTATAGATCCGACCGTTGGATGGCGCTCAAATTTTTTTCACGAGTTTTCGGAGGGTGTTTCCCATGGAGTAGCGTCGAATCGAGAGCAAATGGCGACGACGTCCTGTCTGGCCAGTCCACCGGCAGGACGAGAGTACCGGATCAAAAAGGTCCTTATCTATATATCCGACCGTTGGATGGCGCTCAAATTTTTTCTCGAGTTTCCAAAGGCTGTTTCCAATGGAGAAGCGTCGAATCAAGATGAAATAGGGACGACGTCCTGTCGGGCCAGTCCACCGGCAGGACGAGAGTACCGGATCAAAAAGTCCATATCTATAGATCCGACCGTTGGATGGCGCTCAAATTTTTTTCACGAGTTTTCGGAGGGTGTTTCCCATGGAGTAGCGTCGAATCGAGAGCAAATGGCGACGACGTCCTGTCTGGCCAGTCCACCGGCAGGACGAGAGTACCGGATCAAAAAGGTCCTTATCTATATATCCGACCGTTGGATGGCGCTCAAATTTTTTCTCGAGTTTCCAAAGGCTGTTTCCAATGGAGAAGCGTCGAATCAAGATGAAATAGGGACGACGTCCTGTCGGGCCAGTCCACCGGCAGGACGAGAGTACCGGATCAAAAAGTCCATATCTATAGATCCGACCGTTGGATGGCGCTCAAATTTTTTTCACGAGTTTTCGGAGGGTGTTTCCCATGGAGTAGCGTCGAATCGAGAGCAAATGGCGACGACGTCCTGTCTGGCCAGTCCACCGGCAGGACGAGAGTACCGGATCAAAAAGGTCCTTATCTATATATCCGACCGTTGGATGGCGCTCAAATTTTTTCTCGAGTTTCCAAAGGCTGTTTCCAATGGAGAAGCGTCGAATCAAGATGAAATAGGGACGACGTCCTGTCGGGCCAGTCCACCGGCAGGACGAGAGTACCGGATCAAAAAGTCCATATCTATAGATCCGACCGTTGGATGGCGCTCAAATTTTTTTCACGAGTTTTCGGAGGGTGTTTCCCATGGAGTAGCGTCGAATCGAGAGCAAATGGCGACGACGTCCTGTCTGGCCAGTCCACCGGCAGGACGAGAGTACCGGATCAAAAAGGTCCTTATCTATATATCCGACCGTTGGATGGCGCTCAAATTTTTTCTCGAGTTTCCAAAGGCTGTTTCCAATGGAGAAGCGTCGAATCAAGATGAAATAGGGACGACGTCCTGTCGGGCCAGTCCACCGGCAGGACGAGAGTACCGGATCAAAAAGTCCATATCTATAGATCCGACCGTTGGATGGCGCTCAAATTTTTTTCACGAGTTTTCGGAGGGTGTTTCCCATGGAGTAGCGTCGAATCGAGAGCAAATGGCGACGACGTCCTGTCTGGCCAGTCCACCGGCAGGACGAGAGTACCGGATCAAAAAGGTCCTTATCTATATATCCGACCGTTGGATGGCGCTCAAATTTTTTCTCGAGTTTCCAAAGGCTGTTTCCAATGGAGAAGCGTCGAATCAAGATGAAATAGGGACGACGTCCTGTCGGGCCAGTCCACCGGCAGGACGAGAGTACCGGATCAAAAAGTCCATATCTATAGATCCGACCGTTGGATGGCGCTCAAATTTTTTTCACGAGTTTTCGGAGGGTGTTTCCCATGGAGTAGCGTCGAATCGAGAGCAAATGGCGACGACGTCCTGTCTGGCCAGTCCACCGGCAGGACGAGAGTACCGGATCAAAAAGGTCCTTATCTATATATCCGACCGTTGGATGGCGCTCAAATTTTTTCTCGAGTTTCCAAAGGCTGTTTCCAATGGAGAAGCGTCGAATCAAGATGAAATAGGGACGACGTCCTGTCGGGCCAGTCCACCGGCAGGACGAGAGTACCGGATCAAAAAGTCCATATCTATAGATCCGACCGTTGGATGGCGCTCAAATTTTTTTCACGAGTTTTCGGAGGGTGTTTCCCATGGAGTAGCGTCGAATCGAGAGCAAATGGCGACGACGTCCTGTCTGGCCAGTCCACCGGCAGGACGAGAGTACCGGATCAAAAAGGTCCTTATCTATATATCCGACCGTTGGATGGCGCTCAAATTTTTTCTCGAGTTTCCAAAGGCTGTTTCCAATGGAGAAGCGTCGAATCAAGATGAAATAGGGACGACGTCCTGTCGGGCCAGTCCACCGGCAGGACGAGAGTACCGGATCAAAAAGTCCATATCTATAGATCCGACCGTTGGATGGCGCTCAAATTTTTTTCACGAGTTTTCGGAGGGTGTTTCCCATGGAGTAGCGTCGAATCGAGAGCAAATGGCGACGACGTCCTGTCTGGCCAGTCCACCGGCAGGACGAGAGTACCGGATCAAAAAGGTCCTTATCTATATATCCGACCGTTGGATGGCGCTCAAATTTTTTCTCGAGTTTCCAAAGGCTGTTTCCAATGGAGAAGCGTCGAATCAAGATGAAATAGGGACGACGTCCTGTCGGGCCAGTCCACCGGCAGGACGAGAGTACCGGATCAAAAAGTCCATATCTATAGATCCGACCGTTGGATGGCGCTCAAATTTTTTTCACGAGTTTTCGGAGGGTGTTTCCCATGGAGTAGCGTCGAATCGAGAGCAAATGGCGACGACGTCCTGTCTGGCCAGTCCACCGGCAGGACGAGAGTACCGGATCAAAAAGGTCCTTATCTATATATCCGACCGTTGGATGGCGCTCAAATTTTTTCTCGAGTTTCCAAAGGCTGTTTCCAATGGAGAAGCGTCGAATCAAGATGAAATAGGGACGACGTCCTGTCGGGCCAGTCCACCGGCAGGACGAGAGTACCGGATCAAAAAGTCCATATCTATAGATCCGACCGTTGGATGGCGCTCAAATTTTTTTCACGAGTTTTCGGAGGGTGTTTCCCATGGAGTAGCGTCGAATCGAGAGCAAATGGCGACGACGTCCTGTCTGGCCAGTCCACCGGCAGGACGAGAGTACCGGATCAAAAAGGTCCTTATCTATATATCCGACCGTTGGATGGCGCTCAAATTTTTTCTCGAGTTTCCAAAGGCTGTTTCCAATGGAGAAGCGTCGAATCAAGATGAAATAGGGACGACGTCCTGTCGGGCCAGTCCACCGGCAGGACGAGAGTACCGGATCAAAAAGTCCATATCTATAGATCCGACCGTTGGATGGCGCTCAAATTTTTTTCACGAGTTTTCGGAGGGTGTTTCCCATGGAGTAGCGTCGAATCGAGAGCAAATGGCGACGACGTCCTGTCTGGCCAGTCCACCGGCAGGACGAGAGTACCGGATCAAAAAGGTCCTTATCTATATATCCGACCGTTGGATGGCGCTCAAATTTTTTCTCGAGTTTCCAAAGGCTGTTTCCAATGGAGAAGCGTCGAATCAAGATGAAATAGGGACGACGTCCTGTCGGGCCAGTCCACCGGCAGGACGAGAGTACCGGATCAAAAAGTCCATATCTATAGATCCGACCGTTGGATGGCGCTCAAATTTTTTTCACGAGTTTTCGGAGGGTGTTTCCCATGGAGTAGCGTCGAATCGAGAGCAAATGGCGACGACGTCCTGTCTGGCCAGTCCACCGGCAGGACGAGAGTACCGGATCAAAAAGGTCCTTATCTATATATCCGACCGTTGGATGGCGCTCAAATTTTTTCTCGAGTTTCCAAAGGCTGTTTCCAATGGAGAAGCGTCGAATCAAGATGAAATAGGGACGACGTCCTGTCGGGCCAGTCCACCGGCAGGACGAGAGTACCGGATCAAAAAGTCCATATCTATAGATCCGACCGTTGGATGGCGCTCAAATTTTTTTCACGAGTTTTCGGAGGGTGTTTCCCATGGAGTAGCGTCGAATCGAGAGCAAATGGCGACGACGTCCTGTCTGGCCAGTCCACCGGCAGGACGAGAGTACCGGATCAAAAAGGTCCTTATCTATATATCCGACCGTTGGATGGCGCTCAAATTTTTTCTCGAGTTTCCAAAGGCTGTTTCCAATGGAGAAGCGTCGAATCAAGATGAAATAGGGACGACGTCCTGTCGGGCCAGTCCACCGGCAGGACGAGAGTACCGGATCAAAAAGTCCATATCTATAGATCCGACCGTTGGATGGCGCTCAAATTTTTTTCACGAGTTTTCGGAGGGTGTTTCCCATGGAGTAGCGTCGAATCGAGAGCAAATGGCGACGACGTCCTGTCTGGCCAGTCCACCGGCAGGACGAGAGTACCGGATCAAAAAGGTCCTTATCTATATATCCGACCGTTGGATGGCGCTCAAATTTTTTCTCGAGTTTCCAAAGGCTGTTACCAATGGAGAAGCGTCGAATCAAGATGAAATAGCGACGACGTCCTGTCTGGCCAGTCCACCGGCAGGACGAGAGTACCGGATCAAAAAGTCCATATCTATAGATCCGACCGTTGGATGGCGCTCAAATTTTTTCTCGAGTTTCCAAAGGCTGTTTCCAATGGAGAAGCGTCGAATCAAGATGAAATAGGGACGACGTCCTGTCGGGCCAGTCCACCGGCAGGACGAGAGTACCGGATCAAAAAGTCCATATCTATAGATCCGACCGTTGGATGGCGCTCAAATTTTTTTCACGAGTTTTCGGAGGGTGTTTCCCATGGAGTAGCGTCGAATCGAGAGCAAATGGCGACGACGTCCTGTCTGGCCAGTCCACCGGCAGGACGAGAGTACCGGATCAAAAAGGTCCTTATCTATATATCCGACCGTTGGATGGCGCTCAAATTTTTTCTCGAGTTTCCAAAGGCTGTTTCCAATGGAGAAGCGTCGAATCAAGATGAAATAGGGACGACGTCCTGTCGGGCCAGTCCACCGGCAGGACGAGAGTACCGGATCAAAAAGTCCATATCTATAGATCCGACCGTTGGATGGCGCTCAAATTTTTTTCACGAGTTTTCGGAGGGTGTTTCCCATGGAGTAGCGTCGAATCGAGAGCAAATGGCGACGACGTCCTGTCTGGCCAGTCCACCGGCAGGACGAGAGTACCGGATCAAAAAGGTCCTTATCTATATATCCGACCGTTGGATGGCGCTCAAATTTTTTCTCGAGTTTCCAAAGGCTGTTTCCAATGGAGAAGCGTCGAATCAAGATGAAATAGGGACGACGTCCTGTCGGGCCAGTCCACCGGCAGGACGAGAGTACCGGATCAAAAAGTCCATATCTATAGATCCGACCGTTGGATGGCGCTCAAATTTTTTTCACGAGTTTTCGGAGGGTGTTTCCCATGGAGTAGCGTCGAATCGAGAGCAAATGGCGACGACGTCCTGTCTGGCCAGTCCACCGGCAGGACGAGAGTACCGGATCAAAAAGGTCCTTATCTATATATCCGACCGTTGGATGGCGCTCAAATTTTTTCTCGAGTTTCCAAAGGCTGTTTCCAATGGAGAAGCGTCGAATCAAGATGAAATAGGGACGACGTCCTGTCGGGCCAGTCCACCGGCAGGACGAGAGTACCGGATCAAAAAGTCCATATCTATAGATCCGACCGTTGGATGGCGCTCAAATTTTTTTCACGAGTTTTCGGAGGGTGTTTCCCATGGAGTAGCGTCGAATCGAGAGCAAATGGCGACGACGTCCTGTCTGGCCAGTCCACCGGCAGGACGAGAGTACCGGATCAAAAAGGTCCTTATCTATATATCCGACCGTTGGATGGCGCTCAAATTTTTTCTCGAGTTTCCAAAGGCTGTTTCCAATGGAGAAGCGTCGAATCAAGATGAAATAGGGACGACGTCCTGTCGGGCCAGTCCACCGGCAGGACGAGAGTACCGGATCAAAAAGTCCATATCTATAGATCCGACCGTTGGATGGCGCTCAAATTTTTTTCACGAGTTTTCGGAGGGTGTTTCCCATGGAGTAGCGTCGAATCGAGAGCAAATGGCGACGACGTCCTGTCTGGCCAGTCCACCGGCAGGACGAGAGTACCGGATCAAAAAGGTCCTTATCTATATATCCGACCGTTGGATGGCGCTCAAATTTTTTCTCGAGTTTCCAAAGGCTGTTACCAATGGAGAAGCGTCGAATCAAGATGAAATAGCGACGACGTCCTGTCTGGCCAGTCCACCGGCAGGACGAGAGTACCGGATCAAAAAGTCCATATCTATAGATCCAACCGTTGGATGGCGCTCAAATTTTTTCTCGAGTTTCCACAGGCTGTTTCCAATGGAGAAGCGTCGAATCAAGATGAAATAGGGACGACGTCCTGTCGGGCCAGTCCACCGGCAGGACGAGAGTACCGGATCAAAAAGTCCATATCTATAGATCCGACCGTTGGATGGCGCTCAAATTTTTTTCACGAGTTTTCGGAGGGTGTTTCCCATGGAGTAGCGTCGAATCGAGAGCAAATGGCGACGACGTCCTGTCTGGCCAATCCACCGGCAGGACGAGAGTACCGGATCAAAAAGGTCCTTATCTATATATCCGACCGTTGGATGGCGCTCAAATTTTTTCTCGAGTTTCCAAAGGCTGTTACCAATGGAGAAGCGTCGAATCAAGATGAAATAGCGACGACGTCCTGTCTGGCCAGTCCACCGGCAGGACGAGAGTACCGGATCAAAAAGTCCATATCTATAGATCCAACCGTTGGATGGCGCTCAAATTTTTTCTCGAGTTTCCAAAGGCTGTTTCCAATGGAGAAGCGTCGAATCAAGATGAAATAGGGACGACGTCCTGTCGGGCCAGTCCACCGGCAGGACGAGAGTACCGGATCAAAAAGTCCATATCTATAGATCCGACCGTTGGATGGCGCTCAAATTTTTTTCACAAGTTTTCGGAGGGTGTTTCCCATGGAGTAGCGTCGAATCGAGATGAAATTGCAACAACGTTCTGTCTGGCCCGTCCACCGGCAGGACGAGAGTATCGGATCAAAAGGTCCTTATCTATATATCCGACCGTTGGATGGCGCTCAAATTTTTTCTCGAGTTTCCAAAGGCTGTTTCCAATGGAGAAGCGTCGAATCAAGATGAAATAGGGACGACGTCCTGTCGGGCCAGTCCACCGGCAGGACGAGAGTACCGGATCAAAAAGTCCATATCTATAGATCCGACCGTTGGATGGCGCTCAAATTTTTTTCACGAGTTTTCGGAGGGTGTTTCCCATGGAGTAGCGTCGAATCGAGAGCAAATGGCGACGACGTCCTGTCTGGCCAGTCCACCGGCAGGACGAGAGTACCGGATCAAAAAGGTCCTTATCTATATATCCGACCGTTGGATGGCGCTCAAATTTTTTCTCGAGTTTCCAAAGGCTGTTTCCAATGGAGAAGCGTCGAATCAAGATGAAATAGGGACGACGTCCTGTCGGGCCAGTCCACCGGCAGGACGAGAGTACCGGATCAAAAAGTCCATATCTATAGATCCGACCGTTGGATGGCGCTCAGATTTTTTCACGAGTTTTCGGAGGCTGTTTCCCATGGAGTAGCGTCGAATCGAGAGCAAATGGCGACGACGTCCTGTCTGGCCAGTCCACCGGCAGGACGAGAGTACCGGATCAAAAAGGTCCTTATCTATATATCCGACCGTTGGATGGCGCTCAAATTTTTTCTCGAGTTTCCAAAGGCTGTTTCCAATGGAGAAGCGTCGAATCAAGATGAAATAGGGACGACGTCCTGTCGGGCCAGTCCACCGGCAGGACGAGAGTACCGGATCAAAAAGTCCATATCTATAGATCCGACCGTTGGATGGCGCTCAAATTTTTTTCACGAGTTTTCGGAGGGTGTTTCCCATGGAGTAGCGTCGAATCGAGAGCAAATGGCGACGACGTCCTGTCTGGCCAGTCCACCGGCAGGACGAGAGTACCGGATCAAAAAGGTCCTTATCTATATATCCGACCGTTGGATGGCGCTCAAATTTTTTCTCGAGTTTCCAAAGGCTGTTTCCAATGGAGAAGCGTCGAATCAAGATGAAATAGGGACGACGTCCTGTCGGGCCAGTCCACCGGCAGGACGAGAGTACCGGATCAAAAAGTCCATATCTATAGATCCGACCGTTGGATGGCGCTCAAATTTTTTTCACGAGTTTTCGGAGGGTGTTTCCCATGGAGTAGCGTCGAATCGAGAGCAAATGGCGACGACGTCCTGTCTGGCCAGTCCACCGGCAGGACGAGAGTACCGGATCAAAAAGGTCCTTATCTATATATCCGACCGTTGGATGGCGCTCAAATTTTTTCTCGAGTTTCCAAAGGCTGTTACCAATGGAGAAGCGTCGAATCAAGATGAAATGGCGACGACGTCCTGTCTGGCCAGTCCACCGGCAGGACGAGAGTACCGGATCAAAAAGGTCCATATCTATAGATCCAACCGTTGGATGGCGCTCAAATTTTTTCTCGAGTTTCCAAAGGCTGTTTCCAATGGAGAAGCGTCGAATCAAGATGAAATAGGGACGACGTCCTGTCGGGCCCGTCCACCGGCAGGACGAGAGTACCAGATCAAAAAATCCATATCTATAGATCCGACCGTTGGATGGCGCTCAAATTTTTTTCGCGAGTTTTCGGAGGCTGTTTCCCATGGAGTAGCGTCGAATAGAGAGCGAATGGCGACGACGTCCTGTCTGGGCAGTCCACCGGCAGGACGAGAGTACCGGATCAAAAAGGTCCTTATCTATATATCCGACCGTTGGATGGCGCTCAAATTTTTTCTCGAGTTTCCAAAGGCTGTTACCAATGGAGAAGCGTCGAATCAAGATGAAATAGCGACGACGTCCTGTCTGGCCAGTCCACCGGCAGGACGAGAGTACCGGATCAAAAAGTCCATATCTATAGATCCAACCGTTGGATGGCGCTCAAATTTTTTCTCGAGTTTCCAAAGGCTGTTTCCAATGGAGAAGCGTCGAATCAAGATGAAATAGGGACGACGTCCTGTCGGGCCAGTCCACCGGCAGGACGAGAGTACCGGATCAAAAAGTCCATATCTATAGATCCGACCGTTGGATGGCGCTCAAATTTTTTTCACGAGTTTTCGGAGGGTGTTTCCCATGGAGTAGCGTCGAATCGAGAGCAAATGGCGACGACGTCCTGTCTGGCCAGTCCACCGGCAGGACGAGAGTACCGGATCAAAAAGGTCCTTATCTATATATCCGACCGTTGGATGGCGCTCAAATTTTTTCTCGAGTTTCCAAAGGCTGTTTCCAATGGAGAAGCGTCGAATCAAGATGAAATAGGGACGACGTCCTGTCGGGCCAGTCCACCGGCAGGACGAGAGTACCGGATCAAAAAGTCCATATCTATAGATCCCACCGTTGGATGGCGCTCAAATTTTTTCTCGAGTTTCCAAAGGCTGTTTCCAATGGAGAAGCGTCGAATCGAGATGAAATGGCAACAACGTTCCTGTCTGGCCAGTCCACCGGCAGGACGAGAGTATCCGGATCAAAAGGTCCTTATCTATATATCCGACCGTTGGATGGCGCTCAAATTTTTTCTCGAGTTTCCAAAGGCTGTTTCCAATGGAGAAGCGTCGAATCAAGATGAAATAGGGACGACGTCCTGTCGGGCCAGTCCACCGGCAGGATGAGAGTACCGGATCAAAAAGTCCATATCTATAGATCCGACCGTTGGATGGCGCTCAAATTTTTTTCACGAGTTTTCGGAGGGTGTTTCCCATGGAGTAGCGTCGAATCGAGAGCAAATGGCGACGATGTCCTGTCTGGCCAGTCCACCGGCAGGACGAGAGTACCGGATCAAAAAGGTCCTTATCTATATATCCGACCGTTGGATGGCGCTCAAATTTTTTCTCGAGTTTCCAAAGGCTGTTTCCAATGGAGAAGCGTCGAATCAAGATGAAATAGGGACGACGTCCTGTCGGGCCAGTCCACCGGCAGGACGAGAGTACCGGATCAAAAAGTCCATATCTATAGATCCGACCGTTGGATGGCGCTCAAATTTTTTTCACGAGTTTTCGGAGGGTGTTTCCCATGGAGTAGCGTCGAATCGAGAGCAAATGGCGACGACGTCCTGTCTGGCCAGTCCACCGGCAGGACGAGAGTACCGGATCAAAAAGGTCCTTATCTATATATCCGACCGTTGGATGGCGCTCAAATTTTTCTCGAGTTTCCAAAGGCTGTTTCCAATGGAGAAGCGTCGAATCAAGATGAAATAGGGACGACGTCCTGTCGGGCCAGTCCACCGGCAGGACGAGAGTACCGGATCAAAAAGTCCATATCTATAGATCCGACCGTTGGATGGCGCTCAAATTTTTTTCACGAGTTTTCGGAGGGTGTTTCCCATGGAGTAGCGTCGAATCGAGAGCAAATGGCGACGACGTCCTGTCTGGCCAGTCCACCGGCAGGACGAGAGTACCGGATCAAAAAGGTCCTTATCTATATATCCGACCGTTGGATGGCGCTCAAATTTTTTCTCGAGTTTCCAAAGGCTGTTTCCAATGGAGAAGCGTCGAATCAAGATGAAATAGGGACGACGTCCTGTCGGGCCAGTCCACCGGCAGGACGAGAGTACCGGATCAAAAAGTCCATATCTATAGATCCGACCGTTGGATGGCGCTCAAATTTTTTTCACGAGTTTTCGGAGGGTGTTTCCCATGGAGTAGCGTCGAATCGAGAGCAAATGGCGACGACGTCCTGTCTGGCCAGTCCACCGGCAGGACGAGAGTACCGGATCAAAAAGGTCCTTATCTATATATCCGACCGTTGGATGGCGCTCAAATTTTTTCTCGAGTTTCCAAAGGCTGTTTCCAATGGAGAAGCGTCGAATCAAGATGAAATAGGGACGACGTCCTGTCGGGCCAGTCCACCGGCAGGACGAGAGTACCGGATCAAAAAGTCCCTATCTATAGATCCGACCGTTGGATGGCGCTCAGATTTTTTCACGAGTTTTTGGAGGCTATTTCCAATGGAGTAGCGTCGAATCGAGATGAAATTGCAACAACGTTCTGTCTGGCCCGTCCACCGGCAGGACGAGAGTATCGGATCAAAAGGTCCTTATCTATATATCCGACCGTTGGATGGCGCTCAAATTTTTTCTCGAGTTTCCAAAGGCTGTTACCAATGGAGAAGCGTCGAATCAAGATGAAATAGCGACGACGTCCTGTCTGGCCAGTCCACCGGCAGGACGAGAGTACCGGATCAAAAAGTCCATATCTATAGATCCGACCGTTGGATGGCGCTCAAATTTTTTCTCGAGTTTCCAAAGGCTGTTTCCAATGGAGAAGCGTCGAATCAAGATGAAATAGGGACGACGTCCTGTCGGGCCAGTCCACCGGCAGGACGAGAGTACCGGATCAAAAAGTCCATATCTATAGATCCGACCGTTGGATGGCGCTCAAATTTTTTCACGAGTTTTCGGAGGATGTTTCCCATGGAGTAGCGTCGAATCGAGAGCAAATGGCGACGACGTCCTGTCTGGCCAGTCCACCGGCAGGACGAGAGTACCGGATCAAAAAGGTCCTTATCTATATATCCGACCGTTGGATGGCGCTCAAATTTTTTCTCGAGTTTCCAAAGGCTGTTTCCAATGGAGAAGCGTCGAATCAAGATGAAATAGGGACGACGTCCTGTCGGGCCAGTCCACCGGCAGGACGAGAGTACCGGATCAAAAAGTCCATATCTATAGATCCGACCGTTGGATGGCGCTCAAATTTTTTTCACGAGTTTTCGGAGGCTGTTTCCCATGGAGTAGCGTCGAATCGAGAGCAAATGGCGACGACGTCCTGTCTGGCCAGTCCACCGGCAGGACGAGAGTACCGGATCAAAAAGGTCCTTATCTATATATCCGACCGTTGGATGGCGCTCAAATTTTTTCTCGAGTTTCCAAAGGCTGTTTCCAATGGAGAAGCGTCGAATCAAGATGAAATAGGGACGACGTCCTGTCGGGCCAGTCCACCGGCAGGACGAGAGTACCGGATCAAAAAGTCCATATCTATAGATCCGACCGTTGGATGGCGCTCAAATTTTTTTCACGAGTTTTCGGAGGGTGTTTCCCATGGAGTAGCGTCGAATCGAGAGCAAATGGCGACGACGTCCTGTCTGGCCAGTCCACCGGCAGGACGAGAGTACCGGATCAAAAAGGTCCTTATCTATATATCCGACCGTTGGATGGCGCTCAAATTTTTTCTCGAGTTTCCAAAGGCTGTTTCCAATGGAGAAGCGTCGAATCAAGATGAAATAGGGACGACGTCCTGTCGGGCCAGTCCACCGGCAGGACGAGAGTACCGGATCAAAAAGTCCATATCTATAGATCCGACCGTTGGATGGCGCTCAAATTTTTTTCACGAGTTTTCGGAGGCTGTTTCCCATGGAGTAGCGTCGAATCAAGATGAAATTGCAACGACGTGCTGTCGGGCCAGTCCACCGGCAGGACGAGAGTACCGGATCAAAAGGTCCTTATCTATAGATCCGACCGTTGGATGGCGCTCAAATTTTTTCTCGAGTTTCCAAAGGCTGTTACCAATGGAGAAGCGTCGAATCAAGATGAAATAGCGACGACGTCCTGTCGGGCCAGTCCACCGGCAGGACGAGAGTACCGGATCAAAAAGTCCATATCTATAGATCCGACCGTTGGATGGCGCTCAAATTTTTTCTCGAGTTTCCAAAGGCTGTTTCCAATGGAGAAGCGTCGAATCAAGATGAAATAGGGACGACGTCCTGTCGGGCCAGTCCACCGGCAGGACGAGAGTACCGGATCAAAAAGTCCATATCTATAGATCCGACCGTTGGATGGCGCTCAAATTTTTTTCACGAGTTTTCGGAGGGTGTTTCCCATGGAGTAGCGTCGAATCGAGAGCAAATGGCGACGACGTCCTGTCTGGCCAGTCCACCGGCAGGACGAGAGTACCGGATCAAAAAGGTCCTTATCTATATATCCGACCGTTGGATGGCGCTCAAATTTTTTCTCGAGTTTCCAAAGGCTGTTTCCAATGGAGAAGCGTCGAATCAAGATGAAATAGGGACGACGTCCTGTCGGGCCAGTCCACCGGCAGGACGAGAGTACCGGATCAAAAAGTCCATATCTATAGATCCGACCGTTGGATGGCGCTCAAATTTTTTTCACGAGTTTTCGGAGGGTGTTTCCCATGGAGTAGCGTCGAATCGAGAGCAAATGGCGACGACGTCCTGTCTGGCCAGTCCACCGGCAGGACGAGAGTACCGGATCAAAAAGGTCCTTATCTATATATCCGACCGTTGGATGGCGCTCAAATTTTTTCTCGAGTTTCCAAAGGCTGTTTCCAATGGAGAAGCGTCGAATCAAGATGAAATAGGGACGACGTCCTGTCGGGCCAGTCCACCGGCAGGACGAGAGTACCGGATCAAAAAGTCCATATCTATAGATCCGACCGTTGGATGGCGCTCAAATTTTTTTCACGAGTTTTCGGAGGTTGTTTCCCATGGAGTAGCGTCGAATCGAGATGAAATGGCAACGACGTCCTGTCGGGCCAGTCCACCGGCAGGACGAGAGTATCGGATCAAAAGGTCCTTATCTATATATCCGACCGTTGGATGGCGCTCAAATTTTTTCTCGAGTTTCCAAAGGCTGTTTCCAATGGAGAAGCGTCGAATCAAGATGAAATAGGGACGACGTCCTGTCGGGCCAGTCCACCGGCAGGACGAGAGTACCGGATCAAAAAGTCCATATCTATAGATCCGACCGTTGGATGGCGCTCAAATTTTTTTCACGAGTTTTCGGAGGATGTTTCCCATGGAGTAGCGCCGAATCGAGAGCAAATGGCGACGACGTCCTGTCTGGCCAGTCCACCGGCAGGACGAGAGTACCGGATCAAAAAGGTCCTTATCTATATATCCGACCGTTGGATGGCGCTCAAATTTTTTCTCGAGTTTCCAAAGGCTGTTTCCAATGGAGAAGCGTCGAATCAAGATGAAATAGGGACGACGTCCTGTCTGGCCAGTCCACCGGCAGGACGAGAGTACCGGATCAAAAAGTCCATATCTATAGATCCGACCGTTGGATGGCGCTCAAATTTTTTTCACGAGTTTTCGGAGGTTGTTTCCCATGGAGTAGCGCCGAATCGAGAGCAAATGGCGACGACGTCCTGTCTGGCCAGTCCACCGGCAGGACGAGAGTACCGGATCAAAAAGGTCCTTATCTATATATCCGACCGTTGGATGGCGCTCAAATTTTTTCTCGAGTTTCCAAGGCTGTTTCCATGGAGAAGCGTCGAATCAAGATGAAATAGGGACGACGTCCTGTCGGGCCAGTCCACCGGCAGGACGAGAGTACCGGATCAAAAAGTCCATATCTATAGATCCGACCGTTGGATGGCGCTCAGATTTTTCACGAGTTTTCGGAGGGCTAGTTTCCCATGGAGTAGCGCCGAATCGAGATGAAATTGGCGACGACGTCCTGTCTGGCCAGTCCACCGGCAGGACGAGAGTACCGGATCAAAAAGGTCCTTATCTATATATCCGACCGTTGGATGGCGCTCAAATTTTTTCTCGAGTTTCCAAAGGCTGTTTCCAATGGAGAAGCGTCGAATCAAGATGAAATAGGGACGACGTCCTGTCGGGCCAGTCCACCGGCAGGACGAGAGTACCGGATCAAAAAGTCCATATCTATAGATCCGACCGTTGGATGGCGCTCAAATTTTTTTCACGAGTTTTCGGAGGGTGTTTCCCATGGAGTAGCGTCGAATCGAGAGCAAATGGCGACGACGTCCTGTCTGGCCAGTCCACCGGCAGGACGAGAGTACCGGATCAAAAAGGTCCTTATCTATATATCCGACCGTTGGATGGCGCTCAAATTTTTTCTCGAGTTTCCAAAGGCTGTTTCCAATGGAGAAGCGTCGAATCAAGATGAAATAGGGACGACGTCCTGTCGGGCCAGTCCACCGGCAGGACGAGAGTACCGGATCAAAAAGTCCATATCTATAGATCCCACCGTTGGATGGCGCTCAAATTTTTTTCACGAGTTTTCGGAGGGTGTTTCCCATGGAGTAGCGTCGAATCGAGAGCAAATGGCGACGACGTCCTGTCTGGCCAGTCCACCGGCAGGACGAGAGTACCGGATCAAAAAGGTCCTTATCTATATATCCGACCGTTGGATGGCGCTCAAATTTTTTCTCGAGTTTCCAAAGGCTGTTTCCAATGGAGAAGCGTCGAATCAAGATGAAATAGGGACGACGTCCTGTCGGGCCAGTCCACCGGCAGGACGAGAGTACCGGATCAAAAAGTCCCTATCTATAGATCCGACCGTTGGATGGCGCTCAGATTTTTTCACGAGTTTTTGGAGGCTATTTCCAATGGAGTAGCGTCGAATCGAGATGAAATTGCAACAACGTTCTGTCGGGCCCGTCCACCGGCAGGACGAGAGTATCGGATCAAAAGGTCCTTATCTATATATCCGACCGTTGGATGGCGCTCAAATTTTTTTCACGAGTTTTCGGAGGGTGTTTCCCACTGGAGTAGCGTCGAATCGAGAGCAAATGGCGACGACGTCCTGTCTGGCCAGTCCACCGGCAGGACGAGAGTACCGGATCAAAAAGGTCCTTATCTATATATCCGACCGTTGGATGGCGCTCAAATTTTTTCTCGAGTTTCCAAAGGCTGTTTCCAATGGAGAAGCGTCGAATCAAGATGAAATAGGGACGACGTCCTGTCGGGCCAGTCCACCGGCAGGACGAGAGTACCGGATCAAAAAGTCCATATCTATAGATCCGACCGTTGGATGGCGCTCAAATTTTTTTCACGAGTTTTCGGAGGGTGTTTCCCATGGAGTAGCGTCGAATCGAGAGCAAATGGCGACGACGTCCTGTCTGGCCAGTCCACCGGCAGGACGAGAGTACCGGATCAAAAAGGTCCTTATCTATATATCCGACCGTTGGATGGCGCTCAAATTTTTTCTCGAGTTTCCAAAGGCTGTTTCCAATGGAGAAGCGTCGAATCAAGATGAAATAGGGACGACGTCCTGTCGGGCCAGTCCACCGGCAGGACGAGAGTACCGGATCAAAAAGTCCATATCTATAGATCCGACCGTTGGATGGCGCTCAAATTTTTTTCACGAGTTTTCGGAGGGTGTTTCCCATGGAGTAGCGTCGAATCGAGAGCAAATGGCGACGACGTCCTGTCTGGCCAGTCCACCGGCAGGACGAGAGTACCGGATCAAAAGGTCCTTATCTATATATCCGACCGTTGGATGGCGCTCAAATTTTTTCTCGAGTTTCCAAAGGCTGTTTCCAATGGAGAAGCGTCGAATCAAGATGAAATAGGGACGACGTCCTGTCGGGCCAGTCCACCGGCAGGACGAGAGTACCGGATCAAAAAGTCCATATCTATAGATCCGACCGTTGGATGGCGCTCAAATTTTTTTCACGAGTTTTCGGAGGTTGTTTCCCATGGAGTAGCGCCGAATCGAGAGCAAATGGCGACGACGTCCTGTCTGGCCAGTCCACCGGCAGGACGAGAGTACCGGATCAAAAGGTCCTTATCTATATATCCGACCGTTGGATGGCGCTCAAATTTTTTCTCGAGTTTCCAAAGGCTGTTTCCAATGGAGAAGCGTCGAATCAAGATGAAATAGGGACGACGTCCTGTCGGGCCAGTCCACCGGCAGGACGAGAGTACCGGATCAAAAAGTCCATATCTATAGATCCGACCGTTGGATGGCGCTCAAATTTTTTTCACGAGTTTTCGGAGGGTGTTTCCCATGGAGTAGCGTCGAATCGAGAGCAAATGGCGACGACGTCCTGTCTGGCCAGTCCACCGGCAGGACGAGAGTACCGGATCAAAAAGGTCCTTATCTATATATCCGACCGTTGGATGGCGCTCAAATTTTTTCTCGAGTTTCCAAAGGCTGTTACCAATGGAGAAGCGTCGAATCAAGATGAAATAGCGACGACGTCCTGTCTGGCCAGTCCACCGGCAGGACGAGAGTACCGGATCAAAAAGTCCATATCTATAGATCCGACCGTTGGATGGCGCTCAAATTTTTTCTCGAGTTTCCAAAGGCTGTTTCCAATGGAGAAGCGTCGAATCAAGATGAAATAGGGACGACGTCCTGTCGGGCCAGTCCACCGGCAGGACGAGAGTACCGGATCAAAAAGTCCATATCTATAGATCCGACCGTTGGATGGCGCTCAAATTTTTTCACGAGTTTTCGGAGGCTGTTTCCCATGGAGTAGCGTCGAATCGAGATGAAATGGCGACGACGTCCTGTCTGGCCAGTCCACCGGCAGGACGAGAGTACCGGATCAAAAAGGTCCTTATCTATATATCCGACCGTTGGATGGCGCTCAAATTTTTTCTCGAGTTTCCAAAGGCTGTTTCCAATGGAGAAGCGTCGAATCAAGATGAAATAGGGACGACGTCCTGTCGGGCCAGTCCACCGGCAGGACGAGAGTACCGGATCAAAAAGTCCATATCTATAGATCCGACCGTTGGATGGCGCTCAAATTTTTTTCACGAGTTTTCGGAGGGTGTTTCCCATGGAGTAGCGTCGAATCGAGAGCAAATGGCGACGACGTCCTGTCTGGCCAGTCCACCGGCAGGACGAGAGTACCGGATCAAAAAGGTCCTTATCTATATATCCGACCGTTGGATGGCGCTCAAATTTTTTCTCGAGTTTCCAAAGGCTGTTTCCAATGGAGAAGCGTCGAATCAAGATGAAATAGGGACGACGTCCTGTCGGGCCAGTCCACCGGCAGGACGAGAGTACCGGATCAAAAAGTCCATATCTATAGATCCGACCGTTGGATGGCGCTCAAATTTTTTTCACGAGTTTTCGGAGGGTGTTTCCCATGGAGTAGCGTCGAATCGAGAGCAAATGGCGACGACGTCCTGTCTGGCCAGTCCACCGGCAGGACGAGAGTACCGGATCAAAAGGTCCTTATCTATATATCCGACCGTTGGATGGCGCTCAAATTTTTTCTCGAGTTTCCAAAGGCTGTTTCCAATGGAGAAGCGTCGAATCAAGATGAAATAGGGACGACGTCCTGTCGGGCCAGTCCACCGGCAGGACGAGAGTACCGGATCAAAAAGTCCATATCTATAGATCCGACCGTTGGATGGCGCTCAAATTTTTTTCACGAGTTTTCGGAGGGTGTTTCCCATGGAGTAGCGTCGAATCAAGATGAAATTGCAACGACGTCCTGTCGGGCCAGTCCACCGGCAGGACGAGAGTACCGGATCAAAAAGGTCCTTATCTATATATCCGACCGTTGGATGGCGCTCAAATTTTTTCTCGAGTTTCCAAAGGCTGTTTCCAATGGAGAAGCGTCGAATCAAGATGAAATAGGGACGACGTCCTGTCGGGCCAGTCCACCGGCAGGACGAGAGTACCGGATCAAAAAGTCCATATCTATAGATCCGACCGTTGGATGGCGCTCAAATTTTTTCACGAGTTTTCGGAGGCTGTTTCCAATGGAGTAGCGTCGAATCGAGAGCAAATGGCGACGACGTCCTGTCTGGCCAGTCCACCGGCAGGACGAGAGTACCGGATCAAAAAGGTCCTTATCTATATATCCGACCGTTGGATGGCGCTCAAATTTTTTCTCGAGTTTCCAAAGGCTGTTTCCAATGGAGAAGCGTCGAATCAAGATGAAATAGGGACGACGTCCTGTCGGGCCAGTCCACCGGCAGGACGAGAGTACCGGATCAAAAAGTCCATATCTATAGATCCGACCGTTGGATGGCGCTCAAATTTTTTTCACGAGTTTTCGGAGGGTGTTTCCCATGGAGTAGCGTCGAATCGAGAGCAAATGGCGACGACGTCCTGTCTGGCCAGTCCACCGGCAGGACGAGAGTACCGGATCAAAAAGGTCCTTATCTATATATCCGACCGTTGGATGGCGCTCAAATTTTTTCTCGAGTTTCCAAAGGCTGTTTCCAATGGAGAAGCGTCGAATCAAGATGAAATAGGGACGACGTCCTGTCGGGCCAGTCCACCGGCAGGACGAGAGTACCGGATCAAAAAGTCCATATCTATAGATCCGACCGTTGGATGGCGCTCAAATTTTTTTCACGAGTTTTCGGAGGGTGTTTCCCATGGAGTAGCGTCGAATCGAGAGCAAATGGCGACGACGTCCTGTCTGGCCAGTCCACCGGCAGGACGAGAGTACCGGATCAAAAAGGTCCTTATCTATATATCCGACCGTTGGATGGCGCTCAAATTTTTTCTCGAGTTTCCAAAGGCTGTTTCCAATGGAGAAGCGTCGAATCAAGATGAAATAGGGACGACGTCCTGTCGGGCCAGTCCACCGGCAGGACGAGAGTACCGGATCAAAAAGTCCATATCTATAGATCCGACCGTTGGATGGCGCTCAAATTTTTTTCACGAGTTTTCGGAGGGTGTTTCCCATGGAGTAGCGTCGAATCGAGAGCAAATGGCGACGACGTCCTGTCTGGCCAGTCCACCGGCAGGACGAGAGTACCGGATCAAAAGGTCCTTATCTATATATCCGACCGTTGGATGGCGCTCAAATTTTTTCTCGAGTTTCCAAAGGCTGTTTCCAATGGAGAAGCGTCGAATCAAGATGAAATAGGGACGACGTCCTGTCGGGCCAGTCCACCGGCAGGACGAGAGTACCGGATCAAAAAGTCCATATCTATAGATCCGACCGTTGGATGGCGCTCAAATTTTTTTCACGAGTTTTCGGAGGGTGTTTCCCATGGAGTAGCGTCGAATCGAGAGCAAATGGCGACGACGTCCTGTCTGGCCAGTCCACCGGCAGGACGAGAGTACCGGATCAAAAGGTCCTTATCTATATATCCGACCGTTGGATGGCGCTCAAATTTTTTCTCGAGTTTCCAAAGGCTGTTTCCAATGGAGAAGCGTCGAATCAAGATGAAATAGGGACGACGTCCTGTCGGGCCAGTCCACCGGCAGGACGAGAGTACCGGATCAAAAGTCCATATCTATAGATCCGACCGTTGGATGGCGCTCAAATTTTTTTCACGAGTTTTCGGAGGGTGTTTCCCATGGAGTAGCGTCGAATCGAGAGCAAATGGCGACGACGTCCTGTCTGGCCAGTCCACCGGCAGGACGAGAGTACCGGATGAAAAAGGTCCTTATCTATATATCCGACCGTTGGATGGCGCTCAAATTTTTTCTCGAGTTTCCAAAGGCTGTTTCCAATGGAGAAGCGTCGAATCAAGATGAAATAGGGACGACGTCCTGTCGGGCCAGTCCACCGGCAGGACGAGAGTACCGGATCAAAAAGTCCATATCTATAGATCCGACCGTTGGATGGCGCTCAAATTTTTTTCACGAGTTTTCGGAGGGTGTTTCCCATGGAGTAGCGTCGAATCGAGAGCAAATGGCGACGACGTCCTGTCTGGCCAGTCCACCGGCAGGACGAGAGTACCGGATCAAAAAGGTCCTTATCTATATATCCGACCGTTGGATGGCGCTCAAATTTTTTCTCGAGTTTCCAAAGGCTGTTTCCAATGGAGAAGCGTCGAATCAAGATGAAATAGGGACGACGTCCTGTCGGGCCAGTCCACCGGCAGGACGAGAGTACCGGATCAAAAAGTCCATATCTATAGATCCGACCGTTGGATGGCGCTCAAATTTTTTCACGAGTTTTCGGAGGGTGTTTCCCATGGAGTAGCGTCGAATCGAGAGCAAATGGCGACGACGTCCTGTCTGGCCAGTCCACCGGCAGGACGAGAGTACCGGATCAAAAAGGTCCTTATCTATATATCCGACCGTTGGATGGCGCTCAAATTTTTTCTCGAGTTTCCAAAGGCTGTTTCCAATGGAGAAGCGTCGAATCAAGATGAAATAGGGACGACGTCCTGTCGGGCCAGTCCACCGGCAGGACGAGAGTACCGGATCAAAAAGTCCATATCTATAGATCCGACCGTTGGATGGCGCTCAAATTTTTTTCACGAGTTTTCGGAGGGTGTTTCCCATGGAGTAGCGTCGAATCGAGAGCAAATGGCGACGACGTCCTGTCTGGCCAGTCCACCGGCAGGACGAGAGTACCGGATCAAAAAGGTCCTTATCTATATATCCGACCGTTGGATGGCGCTCAAATTTTTTCTCGAGTTTCCAAAGGCTGTTTCCAATGGAGAAGCGTCGAATCAAGATGAAATAGGGACGACGTCCTGTCGGGCCAGTCCACCGGCAGGACGAGAGTACCGGATCAAAAAGTCCCTATCTATAGATCCGACCGTTGGATGGCGCTCAAATTTTTTTCACGAGTTTTCGGAGGCTGTTTCCCATGGAGGAGCGTCGAATCGAGATGAAATGCGAACGACGTCCTGTCGGGCCAGTCCACCGGCAGGACGAGAGTACCGGATCAAAAAGGTCCTTATCTATATATCCGACCGTTGGATGGCGCTCAAATTTTTTCTCGAGTTTCGCAAGGCTGTTTCCAATGGAGTAAGCGTCGAATCGAGATGAAATGGCGACGACGTCCTGTCTGGCCAGTCCACCGGCAGGACGAGAGTACCGGATCAAAAAGGTCCATTATCTATAGATCCGACTGTTGGATGGCGCTCAAATTTTTTCTCGAGTTTCCAAAGGCTGTTTCCAATGGAGAAGCGTCGAATCAAGATGAAATAGGGACGACGTCCTGTCGGGCCAGTCCACCGGCAGGACGAGAGTACCGGATCAAAAAGTCCCTATCTATAGATCCGACCGTTGGATGGCGCTCAAATTTTTTTCACGAGTTTTCGGAGGGTGTTTCCCATGGAGTAGCGTCGAATCGAGAGCAAATGGCGACGACGTCCTGTCTGGCCAGTCCACCGGCAGGACGAGAGTACCGGATAAAAAGGTCCTTATCTATATATCCGACAGTTGGATGGCGCTCAAATTTTTTCTCGAGTTTCCAAAGGCTGTTTCCAATGGAGAAGCGTCGAATCAAGATGAAATAGGGACGACGTCCTGTCGGGCCAGTCCACCGGCAGGACGAGAGTACCGGATCAAAAAGTCCATATCTATAGATCCGACCGTTGGATGGCGCTCAAATTTTTTTCACGAGTTTTCGGAGGGTGTTTCCCATGGAGTAGCGTCGAATCGAGAGCAAATGGCGACGACGTCCTGTCTGGCCAGTCCACCGGCAGGACGAGAGTACCGGATCAAAAAGGTCCTTATCTATATATCCGACCGTTGGATGGCGCTCAAATTTTTTCTCGAGTTTCCAAAGGCTGTTTCCATTGGAGAAGCGTCGAATCAAGATGAAATAGGGACGACGTCCTGTCGGGCCAGTCCACCGGCAGGACGAGAGTACCGGATCAAAAAGTCCATATCTATAGATCCGACCGTTGGATGGCGCTCAAATTTTTTTCACGAGTTTTCGGAGGTGTTTCCCATGGAGTAGCGTCGAATCGAGATGAAATTGCGACAGACGTTCTGTCTGGCCAGTCCACCGGCAGGACGAGAGTACTCGGAATCAAAAGGTCCTTATCTATATATCCGACCGTTGGATGGCGATCAAATTTTTTCTCGAGTTTCCAAAGGCTGTTTCCAATGGAGAAGCGTCGAATCAAGATGAAATAGGGACGACGTCCTGTCTGGCCAGTCCACCGGCAGGACGAGAGTACCGGATCAAAAAGTCCATATCTATAGATCCGACCGTTGGATGGCGCTCAAATTTTTTTCACGAGTTTTCGGAGGTTGTTTCCCATCGAGTAGCGCCGAATCGAGAGCAAATGGCGACGACGTCCTCTCTGGCCAGTCCACCGGCAGGACGAGAGTACCGGATCAAAAAGGTCCTTATCTATATATCCGACCGTTGGATGGCGCTCAAATTTTTTCTCGAGTTTCCAAAGGCTGTTTCCAATGGAGAAGCGTCGAATCAAGATGAAATAGGGACGACGTCCTGTCGGGCCAGTCCACCGGCAGGACGAGAGTACCGGATCAAAAAGTCCATATCTATAGATCCGACCGTTGGATGGCGCTCAAATTTTTTTCACGAGTTTTCGGAGGGTGTTTCCCATGGAGTAGCGTCGAATCGAGAGCAAATGGCGACGACGTCCTGTCTGGCCAGTCCACCGGCAGGACGAGAGTACCGGATCAAAAAGGTCCTTATCTATATATCCGACCGTTGGATGGCGCTCAAATTTTTTCTCGAGTTTCCAAAGGCTGTTTCCAATGGAGAAGCGTCGAATCAAGATGAAATAGGGACGACGTCCTGTCGGGCCAGTCCACCGGCAGGACGAGAGTACCGGATCAAAAAGTCCATATCTATAGATCCGACCGTTGGATGGCGCTCAAATTTTTTTCACGAGTTTTCGGAGGGTGTTTCCCATGGAGTAGCGTCGAATCGAGAGCAAATGGCGACGACGTCCTGTCTGGCCAGTCCACCGGCAGGACGAGAGTACCGGATCAAAAAGGTCCTTATCTATATATCCGACCGTTGGATGGCGCTCAAATTTTTTCTCGAGTTTCCAAAGGCTGTTTCCAATGGAGAAGCGTCGAATCAAGATGAAATAGGGACGACGTCCTGTCGGGCCAGTCCACCGGCAGGACGAGAGTACCGGATCAAAAAGTCCATATCTATAGATCCGACCGTTGGATGGCGCTCAAATTTTTTTCACGAGTTTTCGGAGGGTGTTTCCCATGGAGTAGCGTCGAATCGAGAGCAAATGGCGACGACGTCCTGTCTGGCCAGTCCACCGGCAGGACGAGAGTACCGGATCAAAAAGGTCCTTATCTATATATCCGACCGTTGGATGGCGCTCAAATTTTTTCTCGAGTTTCCAAAGGCTGTTTCCAATGGAGAAGCGTCGAATCAAGATGAAATAGGGACGACGTCCTGTCGGGCCAGTCCACCGGCAGGACGAGAGTACCGGATCAAAAAGTCCATATCTATAGATCCGACCGTTGGATGGCGCTCAAATTTTTTTCACGAGTTTTCGGAGGGTGTTTCCCATGGAGTAGCGTCGAATCGAGAGCAAATGGCGACGACGTCCTGTCTGGCCAGTCCACCGGCAGGACGAGAGTACCGGATCAAAAAGGTCCTTATCTATATATCCGACCGTTGGATGGCGCTCAAATTTTTCTCGAGTTTCCAAAGGCTGTTTCCAATGGAGAAGCGTCGAATCAAGATGAAATAGGGACGACGTCCTGTCTGGCCAGTCCACCGGCAGGACGAGAGTACCGGATCAAAAAGTCCATATCTATAGATCCAACCGTTGGATGGCGCTCAAATTTTGTCACGAGTTTTCGGAGGGTGTTTCCCATGGAGTAGAGTCGAATCGAGAGCAAATGGCGATGAAGTCCTGTCTGGCCACTCCACCGGCAGGACGAGAGTACCGGATCAAAAAGGTCCTTATCTATATATCCGACCGTTGGATGGCGCTCAAATTTTTTCTCGAGTTTCCAAAGGCTGTTTCCAATGGAGAAGCGTCGAATCAAGATGAAATAGGGACGACGTCCTGTCGGGCCAGTCCACCGGCAGGACGAGAGTACCGGATCAAAAAGTCCATATCTATAGATCCGACCGTTGGATGGCGCTCAAATTTTTTTCACGAGTTTTCGGAGGGTGTTTCCCATGGAGTAGCGTCGAATCGAGAGCAAATGGCGACGACGTCCTGTCTGGCCAGTCCACCGGCAGGACGAGAGTACCGGATCAAAAGGTCCTTATCTATATATCCGACCGTTGGATGGCGCTCAAATTTTTTCTCGAGTTTCCAAAGGCTGTTTCCAATGGAGAAGCGTCGAATCAAGATGAAATAGGGACGACGTCCTGTCGGGCCAGTCCACCGGCAGGACGAGAGTACCGGATCAAAAAGTCCATATCTATAGATCCGACCGTTGGATGGCGCTCAAATTTTTTTCACGAGTTTTCGGAGGGTGTTTCCCATGGAGTAGCGTCGAATCGAGAGCAAATGGCGACGACGTCCTGTCTGGCCAGTCCACCGGCAGGACGAGAGTACCGGATGAAAAAGGTCCTTATCTATATATCCGACCGTTGGATGGCGCTCAAATTTTTTCTCGAGTTTCCAAAGGCTGTTTCCAATGGAGAAGCGTCGAATCAAGATGAAATAGGGACGACGTCCTGTCGGGCCAGTCCACCGGCAGGACGAGAGTACCGGATCAAAAAGTCCATATCTATAGATCCGACCGTTGGATGGCGCTCAAATTTTTTTCACGAGTTTTCGGAGGGTGTTTCCCATGGAGTAGCGTCGAATCGAGAGCAAATGGCGACGACGTCCTGTCTGGCCAGTCCACCGGCAGGACGAGAGTACCGGATCAAAAGGTCCTTATCTATATATCCGACCGTTGGATGGCGCTCAAATTTTTTCTCGAGTTTCCAAAGGCTGTTTCCAATGGAGAAGCGTCGAATCAAGATGAAATAGGGACGACGTCCTGTCGGGCCAGTCCACCGGCAGGACGAGAGTACCGGATCAAAAAGTCCATATCTATAGATCCGACCGTTGGATGGCGCTCAAATTTTTTTCACGAGTTTTCGGAGGGTGTTTCCCATGGAGTAGCGTCGAATCGAGAGCAAATGGCGACGACGTCCTGTCTGGCCAGTCCACCGGCAGGACGAGAGTACCGGATCAAAAAGGTCCTTATCTATATATCCGACCGTTGGATGGCGCTCAAATTTTTTCTCGAGTTTCCAAAGGCTGTTTCCAATGGAGAAGCGTCGAATCAAGATGAAATAGGGACGACGTCCTGTCGGGCCAGTCCACCGGCAGGACGAGAGTACCGGATCAAAAAGTCCATATCTATAGATCCGACCGTTGGATGGCGCTCAAATTTTTTTCACGAGTTTTCGGAGGGTGTTTCCCATGGAGTAGCGTCGAATCGAGAGCAAATGGCGACGACGTCCTGTCTGGCCAGTCCACCGGCAGGACGAGAGTACCGGATCAAAAAGGTCCTTATCTATATATCCGACCGTTGGATGGCGCTCAAATTTTTTCTCGAGTTTCCAAAGGCTGTTTCCAATGGAGAAGCGTCGAATCAAGATGAAATAGGGACGACGTCCTGTCGGGCCAGTCCACCGGCAGGACGAGAGTACCGGATCAAAAAGTCCATATCTATAGATCCGACCGTTGGATGGCGCTCAAATTTTTTTCACGAGTTTTCGGAGGGTGTTTCCCATGGAGTAGCGTCGAATCGAGAGCAAATGGCGACGACGTCCTGTCTGGCCAGTCCACCGGCAGGACGAGAGTACCGGATCAAAAAGGTCCTTATCTATATATCCGACCGTTGGATGGCGCTCAAATTTTTTCTCGAGTTTCCAAAGGCTGTTTCCAATGGAGAAGCGTCGAATCAAGATGAAATAGGGACGACGTCCTGTCGGGCCAGTCCACCGGCAGGACGAGAGTACCGGATCAAAAAGTCCATATCTATAGATCCGACCGTTGGATGGCGCTCAAATTTTTTTCACGAGTTTTCGGAGGGTGTTTCCCATGGAGTAGCGTCGAATCGAGAGCAAATGGCGACGACGTCCTGTCTGGCCAGTCCACCGGCAGGACGAGAGTACCGGATGAAAAAGGTCCTTATCTATATATCCGACCGTTGGATGGCGCTCAAATTTTTTCTCGAGTTTCCAAAGGCTGTTTCCAATGGAGAAGCGTCGAATCAAGATGAAATAGGCGACGACGTCCTGTCTGGCCAGTCCACCGGCAGGACGAGAGTACCGGATCAAAAAGTCCATATCTATAGATCCGACCGTTGGATGGCGCTCAAATTTTTTCTCGAGTTTCCAAAGGCTGTTTCCATTGGAGAAGCGTCGGATCAAGATGAAATAGGGACGACGTCCTGTCGGGCCAGTCCACCGGCAGGACTAGAGTACCGGATCAAAAAGTCCATATCTATAGATCCCACCGTTGGATGGCGCTCAAATTTTTTTCACGAGTTTTCGGAGGGTGTTTCCCATGGAGTAGCGTCGAATCGAGAGCAAATGGCGACGACGTCCTGTCTGGCCAGTCCACCGGCAGGACGAGAGTACCGGATCAAAAAGGTCCTTATCTATATATCCGACCGTTGGATGGCGCTCAAATTTTTTCTCGAGTTTCCAAAGGCTGTTTCCAATGGAGAAGCGTCGAATCAAGATGAAATAGGGACGACGTCCTGTCGGGCCAGTCCACCGGCAGGACGAGAGTACCGGATCAAAAAGTCCATATCTATAGATCCGACCGTTGGATGGCGCTCAAATTTTTTTCACGAGTTTTCGGAGGGTGTTTCCCATGGAGTAGCGTCGAATCGAGAGCAAATGGCGACGACGTCCTGTCTGGCCAGTCCACCGGCAGGACGAGAGTACCGGATCAAAAAGGTCCTTATCTATATATCCGACCGTTGGATGGCGCTCAAATTTTTTCTCGAGTTTCCAAAGGCTGTTTCCAATGGAGAAGCGTCGAATCAAGATGAAATAGGGACGACGTCCTGTCGGGCCAGTCCACCGGCAGGACGAGAGTACCGGATCAAAAAGTCCATATCTATAGATCCGACCGTTGGATGGCGCTCAAATTTTTTTCACGAGTTTTCGGAGGGTGTTTCCCATGGAGTAGCGTCGAATCGAGAGCAAATGGCGACGACGTCCTGTCTGGCCAGTCCACCGGCAGGACGAGAGTACCGGATCAAAAGGTCCTTATCTATATATCCGACCGTTGGATGGCGCTCAAATTTTTTCTCGAGTTTCCAAAGGCTGTTTCCAATGGAGAAGCGTCGAATCAAGATGAAATAGGGACGACGTCCTGTCGGGCCAGTCCACCGGCAGGACGAGAGTACCGGATCAAAAAGTCCATATCTATAGATCCGACCGTTGGATGGCGCTCAAATTTTTTTCACGAGTTTTCGGAGGGTGTTTCCCATGGAGTAGCGTCGAATCGAGAGCAAATGGCGACGACGTCCTGTCTGGCCAGTCCACCGGCAGGACGAGAGTACCGGATCAAAAAGGTCCTTATCTATATATCCGACCGTTGGATGGCGCTCAAATTTTTTCTCGAGTTTCCAAAGGCTGTTTCCAATGGAGAAGCGTCGAATCAAGATGAAATAGGGACGACGTCCTGTCGGGCCAGTCCACCGGCAGGACGAGAGTACCGGATCAAAAAGTCCATATCTATAGATCCGACCGTTGGATGGCGCTCAAATTTTTTTCACGAGTTTTCGGAGGGTGTTTCCCATGGAGTAGCGTCGAATCGAGAGCAAATGGCGACGACGTCCTGTCTGGCCAGTCCACCGGCAGGACGAGAGTACCGGATCAAAAGGTCCTTATCTATATATCCGACCGTTGGATGGCGCTCAAATTTTTTCTCGAGTTTCCAAAGGCTGTTTCCAATGGAGAAGCGTCGAATCAAGATGAAATAGGGACGACGTCCTGTCGGGCCAGTCCACCGGCAGGACGAGAGTACCGGATCAAAAAGTCCATATCTATAGATCCGACCGTTGGATGGCGCTCAAATTTTTTTCACGAGTTTTCGGAGGGTGTTTCCCATGGAGTAGCGTCGAATCGAGAGCAAATGGCGACGACGTCCTGTCTGGCCAGTCCACCGGCAGGACGAGAGTACCGGATCAAAAGGTCCTTATCTATATATCCGACCGTTGGATGGCGCTCAAATTTTTTCTCGAGTTTCCAAAGGCTGTTTCCAATGGAGAAGCGTCGAATCAAGATGAAATGGCGACGACGTCCTGTCTGGCCAGTCCACCGGCAGGACGAGAGTACCGGATCAAAAAGTCCATATCTATATATCCGACCGTTGGATGGCGCTCAAATTTTTTCTCGAGTTTCCACAGGCTGTTTCCATTGGAGAAGCGTGGGATCAAGATGAAATAGGGACGACGTCCTGTCGGGCCAGTCCACCGGCAGGACTAGAGTACCGGATCAAAAAGTCCATATCTATAGATCCCACCGTTGGATGGCGCTCAAATTTTTTTCACGAGTTTTCGGAGGGTGTTTCCCATGGAGTAGCGTCGAATCGAGAGCAAATGGCGACGACGTCCTGTCTGGCCAGTCCACCGGCAGGACGAGAGTACCGGATCAAAAAGGTCCTTATCTATATATCCGACCGTTGGATGGCGCTCAAATTTTTTCTCGAGTTTCCAAAGGCTGTTTCCAATGGAGAAGCGTCGAATCAAGATGAAATAGGGACGACGTCCTGTCGGGCCAGTCCACCGGCAGGACGAGAGTACCGGATCAAAAAGTCCATATCTATAGATCCGACCGTTGGATGGCGCTCAAATTTTTTTCACGAGTTTTCGGAGGGTGTTTCCCATGGAGTAGCGTCGAATCGAGAGCAAATGGCGACGACGTCCTGTCTGGCCAGTCCACCGGCAGGACGAGAGTACCGGATCAAAAGGTCCTTATCTATATATCCGACCGTTGGATGGCGCTCAAATTTTTTCTCGAGTTTCCAAAGGCTGTTTCCAATGGAGAAGCGTCGAATCAAGATGAAATAGGGACGACGTCCTGTCGGGCCAGTCCACCGGCAGGACGAGAGTACCGGATCAAAAAGTCCATATCTATAGATCCGACCGTTGGATGGCGCTCAAATTTTTTTCACGAGTTTTCGGAGGGTGTTTTCCCATGGAGTAGCGTCGAATCGAGAGCAAATGGCGACGACGTCCTGTCTGGCCAGTCCACCGGCAGGACGAGAGTACCGGATGAAAAGGTCCTTATCTATATATCCGACCGTTGGATGGCGCTCAAATTTTTTCTCGAGTTTCCAAGGCTGTTTCCAATGGAGAAGCGTCGAATCAAGATGAAATAGGGACGACGTCCTGTCGGGCCAGTCCACCGGCAGGACGAGAGTACCGGATCAAAAAGTCCATATCTATAGATCCGACCGTTGGATGGCGCTCAAATTTTTTTCACGAGTTTTCGGAGGGTGTTTCCCATGGAGTAGCGTCGAATCGAGAGCAAATGGCGACGACGTCCTGTCTGGCCAGTCCACCGGCAGGACGAGAGTACCGGATGAAAAAGGTCCTTATCTATATATCCGACCGTTGGATGGCGCTCAAATTTTTTCTCGAGTTTCCAAAGGCTGTTTCCAATGGAGAAGCGTCGAATCAAGATGAAATAGGGACGACGTCCTGTCGGGCCAGTCCACCGGCAGGACGAGAGTACCGGATCAAAAAGTCCATATCTATAGATCCGACCGTTGGATGGCGCTCAAATTTTTTTCACGAGTTTTCGGAGGGTGTTTCCCATGGAGTAGCGTCGAATCGAGAGCAAATGGCGACGACGTCCTGTCTGGCCAGTCCACCGGCAGGACGAGAGTACCGGATCAAAAAGGTCCTTATCTATATATCCGACCGTTGGATGGCGCTCAAATTTTTTCTCGAGTTTCCAAAGGCTGTTTCCAATGGAGAAGCGTCGAATCAAGATGAAATAGGGACGACGTCCTGTCGGGCCAGTCCACCGGCAGGACGAGAGTATCCGGGAATCAAAAAGTCCATATCTATAGATCCGACCGTTGGATGGCGCTCAAATTTTTTTCACGAGTTTTCGGAGGGTGTTTCCCATGGAGTAGCGTCGAATCGAGAGCAAATGGCGACGACGTCCTGTCTGGCCAGTCCACCGGCAGGACGAGAGTACCGGATGAAAAAGGTCCTTATCTATATATCCGACCGTTGGATGGCGCTCAAATTTTTTCTCGAGTTTCCAAAGGCTGTTTCCAATGGAGAAGCGTCGAATCAAGATGAAATAGGGACGACGTCCTGTCGGGCCAGTCCACCGGCAGGACGAGAGTACCGGATCAAAAAGTCCATATCTATAGATCCGACCGTTGGATGGCGCTCAAATTTTTTCACGAGTTTTCGGAGGTTGTTTCCCAATGGAGTAGCGTCGAATCGAGAGCAAATGGCGACGACGTCCTGTCTGGCCAGTCCACCGGCAGGACGAGAGTACCGGATCAAAAAGGTCCTTATCTATATATCCGACCGTTGGATGGCGCTCAAATTTTTTCTCGAGTTTCCAAAGGCTGTTTCCAATGGAGAAGCGTCGAATCAAGATGAAATAGGGACGACGTCCTGTCGGGCCAGTCCACCGGCAGGACGAGAGTACCGGATCAAAAAGTCCATATCTATAGATCCGACCGTTGGATGGCGCTCAAATTTTTTTCACGAGTTTTCGGAGGGTGTTTCCCATGGAGTAGCGTCGAATCGAGAGCAAATGGCGACGACGTCCTGTCTGGCCAGTCCACCGGCAGGACGAGAGTACCGGATCAAAAGGTCCTTATCTATATATCCGACCAGTTGGATGGCGCTCAAATTTTTTCTCGAGTTTTCCAAAGGCTGTTTCCAATGGAGAAGCGTCGAATCAAGATGAAATAGGGACGACGTCCTGTCGGGCCAGTCCACCGGCAGGACGAGAGTACCGGATCAAAAAGTCCATATCTATAGATCCGACCGTTGGATGGCGCTCAAATTTTTTCACGAAGTTTTCGGAGGGTGTTTCCCATGGAGTAGCGTCGAATCGAGAGCAAATGGCGACGACGTCCTGTCTGGCCAGTCCACCGGCAGGACGAGAGTATCGGATCAAAAGGTCCTTATCTATATATCCGACCGTTGGATGGCGCTCAAATTTTTTCTCGAGTTTCCAAAGGCTGTTTCCAATGGAGAAGCGTCGAATCAAGATGAAATAGGGACGACGTCCTGTCGGGCCAGTCCACCGGCAGGACGAGAGTACCGGATCAAAAAGTCCATATCTATAGATCCGACCGTTGGATGGCGCTCAAATTTTTTTCACGAGTTTTCGGAGGGTGTTTCCCATGGAGTAGCGTCGAATCGAGAGCAAATGGCGACGATGTCCTGTCTGGCCAGTCCACCGGCAGGACGAGAGTACCGGATCAAAAAGGTCCTTATCTATAGATCCGACCGTTGGATGGCGCTCAAATTTTTTTCTCGAGTTTCCAAAGGCTGTTTCCAATGGAGAAGCGTCGAATCAAGATGAAATAGGGACGACGTCCTGTCGGGCCAGTCCACCGGCAGGACTAGAGTACCGGATCAAAAAGTCCATATCTATAGATCCCACCGTTGGATGGCGCTCAAATTTTTTTCACGAGTTTTCGGAGGGTGTTTCCCATGGAGTAGCGTCGAATCGAGAGCAAATGGCGACGACGTCCTGTCTGGCCAGTCCACCGGCAGGACGAGAGTACCGGATCAAAAGGTCCTTATCTATATATCCGACCGTTGGATGGCGCTCAAATTTTTTCTCGAGTTTCCAAAGGCTGTTTCCAATGGAGAAGCGTCGAATCAAGATGGAAATAGGGACGACGTCCTGTCGGGCCAGTCCACCGGCAGGACGAGAGTACCGGATCAAAAAGTCCCATATCTATAGATCCGACCGTTGGATGGCGCTCAAATTTTTTTCACGAGTTTTCGGAGGGTGTTTTCCCATGGAGTAGCGTCGAATCGAGAGCAAATGGCGACGATGTCCTGTCTGGCCAGTCCACCGGCAGGACGAGAGTACCGGATCAAAAAGGTCCTTATCTATATATCCGACCGTTGGATGGCGCTCAAATTTTTTCTCGAGTTTCCAAAGGCTGTTTCCAATGGAGAAGCGTCGAATCAAGATGAAATAGGGACGACGTCCTGTCGGGCCAGTCCACCGGCAGGACGAGAGTACCGGATCAAAAAGTCCATATCTATAGATCCGACCGTTGGATGGCGCTCAAATTTTTTTCACGAGTTTTCGGAGGGTGTTTCCCATGGAGTAGCGTCGAATCGAGAGCAAATGGCGACGACGTCCTGTCTGGCCAGTCCACCGGCAGGACGAGAGTACCGGATCAAAAGGTCCTTATCTATATATCCGACCGTTGGATGGCGCTCAAATTTTTTCTCGAGTTTCCAAAGGCTGTTTCCAATGGAGAAGCGTCGAATCAAGATGAAATAGGGACGACGTCCTGTCGGGCCAGTCCACCGGCAGGACGAGAGTACCGGATCAAAAAGTCCATATCTATAGATCCGACCGTTGGATGGCGCTCAAATTTTTTTCACAAGTTTTCGGAGGGTGTTTCCCATGGAGTAGCGTCGAATCGAGATGAAATTGCAACAACGTTCTGTCTGGCCCGTCCACCGGCAGGACGAGAGTATCGGATCAAAAGGTCCTTATCTATATATCCGACCGTTGGATGGCGCTCAAATTTTTTCTCGAGTTTCCAAAGGCTGTTTCCAATGGAGAAGCGTCGAATCAAGATGAAATAGGGACGACGTCCTGTCGGGCCAGTCCACCGGCAGGACGAGAGTACCGGATCAAAAAGTCCATATCTATAGATCCGACCGTTGGATGGCGCTCAAATTTTTTTCACGAGTTTTCGGAGGGTGTTTCCCATGGAGTAGCGTCGAATCGAGAGTAAATGGCGACGATGTCCTGTCTGGCCAGTCCACCGGCAGGACGAGAGTACCGGATCAAAAAGGTCCTTATCTATATATCCGACCGTTGGATGGCGCTCAAATTTTTTCTCGAGTTTCCAAAGGCTGTTTCCAATGGAGAAGCGTCGAATCAAGATGAAATAGGGACGACGTCCTGTCGGGCCAGTCCACCGGCAGGACGAGAGTATCGGATCAAAAAGTCCATATCTATAGATCCGACCGTTGGATGGCGCTCAAATTTTTTTCACGAGTTTTCGGAGGGTGTTTCCCATGGAGTAGCGTCGAATCGAGAGCAAATGGCGACGATGTCCTGTCTGGCCAGTCCACCGGCAGGACGAGAGTACCGGATCAAAAGGTCCTTATCTATATATCCGACCCGTTGGATGGCGCTCAAATTTTTTTCTCGAGTTTCCAAAGGCTGTTTCCAATGGAGAAGCGTCGAATCAGATGAAATAGGGACGACGTCCTGTCGGGGCCAGTCCACCGGCAGGACGATGAGTACCGGATCAAAAAGTCCATATCTATAGATCCGACCGTTGGATGGCGCTCAAATTTTTTTCACGAAGTTTTTCTGAGGGTGTTTCCCATGGAGTAGCGTCGAATCGAGAGCAATATGGCGACGCTGTCCTGTCTGGCCAGTCCACCGGCAGGCCGATAGTATCCCGGATCAAAAGGTCCTTATCTAGTATATCCGACCGTTGGATGGCGGCTCAAATTTTTTCTCCGAGTTTCCGAAGGCTGTTTCCAATGGAGAAGCGTCTGAATCAAGACGAATCGGACGACGTCCTGTCGGGCCAGTCCCCGAGCAGGATACGAAGTACGGCTCAAAAAGTCCATAATCTATAGATCCCTACCGTTGGATGGCAGCACTCAACTTTTTTTCACGAGTTTTCGGAGAGTGTGTTTCCCAGAATGGAAGTAGCGTCGAATCGAGAGCAAATGGCGACGAACGTCCTGTCTGGCCAGTTCACCACGGCAGGACGAGACGTACACGGATGCAAAAGGTCCTTATCTATATATCCGACCGTTGGTATGGCGCTCCAATTTTTATCCGCGTTAGTCCCAAGGCTGTTTCAATGGAAGAAGCGTCGAATCAAGATGAAATAGGGACGACGTGCCTGTCGGGCCAGTCCAACGGCAGGACGAGTAGTACCGGCATCCAATAAGTTCCATCTATAGAATCTTCGAACGTTGTTGAATGGCAGGCTCCAATTTTTTTCACGAGTTTTCGGAGGGTGTTTCCCATTGAGAATTAGCCGTCGAATCGCGAGCCAAATGGCGACGACGTCCTGTCTTGGCCAAGTCCAACGGCAGGACCGAGGAGTACCGGATCAAAAGGTCCCTTATTCTATATATCCGGACCGTTAGATGGCGCTCAAATTTTTCTCGAGTTTCCAAAGGCTGTTTACCAATGGAGAAGCGTCGAATCAAGATGAAATAGGACGGACGTCCTCGTCGGGACAAGTCCACCGGCAGGAAGAGGAGTACCGGCATCAAAAAGTCCCTATCTATAGATTCCGACCGTTGGATTGGCGGCTCAGATTTTTTCACGCGTTTTTCCGAAGGCTATTTCCAATGGAGAATGAGCGTTCGAATCGAGATGAAATAGCGACGACGTTCCTAGTCTGGCCAGTCCACCGGCAGGACGAGAGTACCGGATCCAAAAGGTCCTTATCTATATATCCGACCGTTGGATGGCGCTCAAATTTTTTCTCGAGTTTCCAAAGGCTGTTGTACCAAATGGAGAAGCGTCGAATCCAGATGAATAGGACGACGTCTGCTGGCCGGTCCACCGGCAGGACGAGAGTACCGGATCAAAAGTCCCATATCTATAGATCCGACGTTGGGATGGCGCTCAATTTTTTTCACGAGTTTTCGGAGGGTGTTTCCCATGGAGTAGCGTCGAATCGAGAGTAAATGGCGACGCTTGTCCCCTGTCTTGGCCCGTCCACCGGCAGGAGCAGGAGAGTACGGAATCCAAAAGGTCCTTATCTATATATCCGACCGTGGTGGCGCCCTAAATTTTTTCGAGTTCCACAGGCTGTTTCCATGGAGAAGCGTCGAATCAGCTGAATAGGGCCGCGTCTGTCGGGCAGTCCAGGCAGGGACGAGAGTACGGATCAAAAAGTCAATATCCCTAGATCCGACGTTTGATGGCGCTCAAATTTTTCCCCAGTTTTCGGAGGCTGTTGTTTCCCATGGAGTAGTTAGCGTCGAATCGGAGCCAACGGCGAAGATGTCCTGTCTGGCCAGTCCACCGCAGGACGAGAGTACCGGATCAAAAAGGTCCTTATCTATATATCCGACCGTTGGATGGCGCTCAATTTTTTCTCGAGTTTCCAAAGGCTGTTTCCATGGAGAAGCGTCGAATCAAGATGAAATAGGGACGACGTCCTGTCGGGCCAGTCCACCGGCAGGACGAGAGTACCGGATCAAAAGTCCATATCTATAGATCCGACCGTTGGATGGCGCTCAAATTTTTTCACGAGTTTTCGGAGGTGTTTCCATGGAGTAGCGTCGAATCGAGATGAAATGGCGACGACGTCCTGTCTGGCCAGTCCACCGGCAGGACGAGAGTACCGGATCAAAAGGTCCTTATCTATATATCCGACCGACCGTGGATGGCGCTCAAAATTTTTTCACGAGTTTCCAAGGCTGTTTCCAATGGAGAAGCGTCGAATCAAGATGAAATGGGACGACGTCCTGTCGGGCCAGTCCACCGGCAGGACGAGAGTACCGGATCAAAAATC
>JAAWWB010002322.1:0-120411 GCA_018804465.1 Populus tomentosa
TTTCGGAGGCTGTTTTCCATGGAGTTGCGGCCAATCGATACGATAAGGCGACAGCGTCCGGTCGGGGCATTCCACCGACAAGACAAGAGTACCGGCTCAAGAGTTCCGTATCTATAGATCCGACCGTTGGATCGGGCTGAAATTTTTTCACGAGTTTTCGGAGGCTGTTTTCCATGAAGTTGCGTTGAATCTGTACGACACGTCGACAGCGTCCCGGCGGGGCCATTCAACCGACAAGACAACAGTACGTGCTCAAGAGTTCCGTATCTATAGATCCGACCATTGGATCGCGTTCAAATTTTTTCTCGAGTTTTCGGAGGGTGTTTTCCATGGAGTTGCGGCCAATCGATACGACAACGCGACAGCATCCAAGCAGGGCCATTCCACCGACAAGACAAGAGTACCGGCTCAAGAGTTCCGTATCTATACATCCGACCGTTGGATCGCGCTCAAATTTTTTCACGAGTTTCGGAGGCTGTTTTCCATGAAGTTGCGTTGAATCTGTACGACACGTCGACAGCGTCCAGGCGGGGCCACTCAACCGACAAGACAACAGTACGGGCTCAAGAGTTCCGTATCTATAGATCCGACCATTGGATCGGGCTCAAAGTTTTTCACGAGTTTTCGGAGGATGTTTTCCACGGAGTAGCGGCCAATCGATACGACAACGCTACAGCATCCGGGCGGGCCCATTCCACCGACAAGACAAGAGTACCGGCTCAAGAGTTCTGTATCTATAGATCCGACCGTTGGATCGCGCTCAAATTTTTTCACGAGTTTCGGAGGCTGTTTTCCATGGAGTTGCGGCCAATCGATATGATAAGGCGACAGCATCCGGTCGGGGCCATTCCACCGACAAGACAAGAGTACCGGCTCAAGAGTTCCGTATCTATAGATCCGACCGTTGGATCGGGCTCAAATTTTTTCACGAGTTTTCGGAGGCTGTTTTCCATGAAGTTGCGTTGAATCTGTACGACACGTCGACAGCGTGCAGGCGGGGCCATTCAACCGACAAGACAACAGTACGGGCTCAAGAGTTCCGTATCTATAGATCCGACCGTTGGATCGGGCTCAAAGTTTTTCACGAGTTTTCGGAGGATGTTTTCCACGGAGTAGCGGCCAATCGATACGACAACGCTACAGCATCCGGGCGGGCCCATTCCACCGATAAGACAAGAGTACCGGCTCAGGAGTTCCGTATCTATAGATCCGACCGTTGGATCGGGCTCAAATTTTTTCACGAGTTTTCGGAGGCTGTTTTCCACGGAGTAGCGGCCAATCGATACGACAACGCTACAGCATCCGGGCGGGCCCATTCCACCGACAAGACAAGAGTACCGACTCAAGAGTTCCGTATCTATAGATCCGACCGTTGGATCGCGCTCAAATTTTTTCACGAGTTTCGGAGGCTGTTTTCCATGGAGTAACGGCCAATCGATACGACAACGCTACAGCATCCGGGCGGGCCCATTCCACCGACAAGACAAGAGTACCGGCTCAAGAGTTCCGTATCTATAGATCCGACCGTTGGATCGCGCTCAAATTTTTTCACGAGTTTCTGCAGGCTGTTTTCCATGATGTTGCGTTGAATCTGTACGACACGTCGACAGCGTCCCGGCGGGGCCAGTCAACCGACAAGACAACAATACGTGCTCAAGAGTTCCGTATCTATAGATCCGACCATTGGATCGCGTTCAAATTTTTTCTCGAGTTTTCGGAGGGTGTTTTCCACGGAGTTGCGGCCAATCGATACGACAACGCGACAGCATCCAAGCGGGGCCATTCCACCGACAAGACAAGAGTACCGGCTCAAGAGTTCCGTATCTATAGATCCGACCGTTGGATCGCGCTCAAATTTTTTCACGAGTTTTCGGAGGCTGTTTTCCACGGAGTAGCGGCAATCGATACGACAACGCTACAGCATCCGGGCGGGCTCATTCCACCGACAAGACAAGAGTACCGGCTCAAGAGTTCCGTATCTATAGATCCGACCGTTGGATCGCGCTCAAATTTTTTCACGAGTTTCGGAGGCTGTTTTCCATGGAGTTGCGGCCAATCGATACGATAAGGCGACAGCGTCCGGTCGTGGCTATTCCACCGACAAGACAAGAGTACCGACTCAAGAGTTCCGTATCTATAGATCCGACTGTTGGATCGCGCTCACATTTTTTCTCGAGTTTTCGGAGGCTGTTTTCCATGGAGTTGCGGCCAATCGATACGATAAGGCGACAGCGTCCGGTCGTGGCTATTCCACCGACAAGACAAGAGTACCGACTCAAGAGTTCCGTATCTATAGATCCGACCGTTGGATCGCGCTCACATTTTTTCACGAGTTTCGGAGGCCGTTTTCCATGGAGTTGCGGCCAATCGATACGACAACGCTACAGCATCCGGGCGGGCCCATTACACCGACAAGACAAGAGTACCGGCTCAAGAGTTCCGTATCTATAGATCCGACCGTTGGATCGCGCTCAAATTTTTTCACGAGTTTCCGAAGGCTGTTTTCCATGATGTTGCGTTGAATCTGTACGACACGTCGACAGCGTCCCGGCGGGGCCATTCAACCGACAAGACAACAGTACGTGCTCAAGAGTTCCGTATCTATAGATTCGACCATTGGATCGCGTTCAAATTTTTTCTCGAGTTTTCGGAGGGTGTTTTCCATGGAGTTGCGGCCAATCGATACGACAACGCGACAGCATCCAAGCAGGGCCATTCCACCGACAAGACAAGAGTACCGGCTCAAGAGTTCCGTATCTATAGATCCGACCGTTGGATCGCGCTCAAATTTTTTCACGAGTTTCGGAGGCTGTTTTCCATGGAGTTGCGGCCAATCGATATGATAAGGCGACAGCATCCGGTCGGGGCCATTCCACCGACAAGACAAGAGTACCGGCTCAAGAGTTCCGTATCTATAGATCCGACCGTTGGATCGGGCTCAAATTTTTTCACGAGTTTTCGGAGGCTGTTTTCCATGAAGTTGCGTTGAATCTGTACGACACGTCGACAGCGTGCAGGCGGGGCCATTCAACCGACAAGACAACAGTACGGGCTCAAGAGTTCCGTATCTATAGATCCGACCATTGGATCGCGTTCAAATTTTTTCTCGAGTTTTCGGAGGGTGTTTTCCATGGAGTTGCGGCCAATCGATACGACAACGCGACAGCATCCAAGCGGGGCCATTCCACCGACAAGACAAGAGTACCGGCTCAAGAGTTCCGTATCTATAGATCCGACTGTTGGATCGGGCTCAAAGTTTTTCACGAGTTTTCGGAGGATGTTTTCCACGGAGTAGCGGCCAATCGATACGACAACGCTACAGCATCCGGGCGGGCATATTCCACCGACAAGACAAGAGTACCGGCTCAGGAGTTCCGTATCTATAGATCCGACCGTTGGATCGTGCTCAAATTTTTTCACGAGTTTTCGGAGGCTGTTTTCCACGGAGTAGCGGCCAATCGATACGACAACGCTACAGCATCCGGGCGGGCCCATTCCACCGACAAGACAAGAGTACCGACTCAAGAGTTCCGTATCTATAGATCCGACCGTTGGATCGCGTTCAAATTTTTCTCGAGTTTCGGAGGCTGTTTTCCATGAAGTTGCGTTGAATCTGTACGACACGTCGACAGCGTCCAGGCGGGGCCACTCAACCGACAAGACAACAGTACGGGCTCAAGAGTTCCGTATCTATAGATCCGACCATTGGCTGGCGTTCAAATTTTTTCTCGAGTTTCGGAGGCTGTTTTCCATGGAGTTGCGGCCAATCGATACGATAAGGCGACAGCGTCCGGTCGTGGCTATTCCACCGACAAGACAAGAGTACCGACTCAAGAGTTCCGTATCTATAGATCCGACCGTTGGATCGCGCTCACATTTTTTCACGAGTTTCGGAGGCCGTTTTCCATGGAGTTGCGGCCAATCGATACGACAACGCTACAGCATCCGGGCGGGCCCATTACACCGACAAGACAAGAGTACCGGCTCAAGAGTTCCGTATCTATAGATCCGACCGTTGGATCGCGCTCAAATTTTTTCACGAGTTTCCGAAGGCTGTTTTCCATGATGTTGCGTTGAATCTGTACGACACGTCGACAGCGTCCCGGCGGGGCCATTCAACCGACAAGACAACAGTACGTGCTCAAGAGTTTCGTATCTATAGATTCGACCATTGGATCGCGTTCAAATTTTTTCTCGAGTTTTCGGAGGGTGTTTTCCATGGAGTTGCGGCCAATCGATACGACAACGCGACAGCATCCAAGCAGGGCCATTCCACCGACAAGACAAGAGTACCGGCTCAAGAGTTCCGTATCTATAGATCCGATCGTTGGATCGCGCTCAAATTTTTTCACGAGTTTCGGAGGCTGTTTTCCATGGAGTTGCGGCCAATCGATATGATAAGGCGACAGCATCCGGTCGGGGCCATTCCACCGACAAGACAAGAGTACCGGCTCAAGAGTTCCGTATCTATAGATCCGACCGTTGGATCGGGCTCAAATTTTTTCACGAGTTTTCGGAGGCTGTTTTCCATGAAGTTGCGTTGAATCTGTACGACACGTCGACAGCGTGCAGGCGGGGCCATTCAACCGACAAGACAACAGTACGGGCTCAAGAGTTCCGTATCTATAGATCCGACCATTGGATCGCGTTCAAATTTTTTCTCGAGTTTTCGGAGGGTGTTTTCCATGGAGTTGCGGCCAATCGATACGACAACGCGACAGCATCCAAGCGGGGCCATTCCACCGACAAGACAAGAGTACCGGCTCAAGAGTTCCGTATCTATAGATCCGACTGTTGGATCGGGCTCAAAGTTTTTCACGAGTTTTCGGAGGATGTTTTCCACGGAGTAGCGGCCAATCGATACGACAACGCTACAGCATCCGGGCGGGCATATTCCACCGACAAGACAAGAGTACCGGCTCAGGAGTTCCGTATCTATAGATCCGACCGTTGGATCGTGCTCAAATTTTTTCACGAGTTTTCGGAGGCTGTTTTCCACGGAGTAGCGGCCAATCGATACGACAACGCTACAGCATCCGGGCGGGCCCATTCCACCGACAAGACAAGAGTACCGACTCAAGAGTTCCGTATCTATAGATCCGACCGTTGGATCGCGTTCAAATTTTTTCTCGAGTTTCGGAGGCTGTTTTCCATGAAGTTGCGTTGAATCTGTACGACACGTCGACAGCGTCCAGGCGGGGCCACTCAACCGACAAGACAACAGTACGGGCTCAAGAGTTCCGTATCTATAGATCCGACCATTGGCTGGCGTTCAAATTTTTTCTCGAGTTTTCGGAGGCTGTTTTCCATGGAGTTGCGGCCAATCGATACGACAACGCGACAGCATCCAAGCAGGGCCATTCCACCGACAAGACAAGAGTACCGGCTCAAGAGTTCCGTATCTATAGATCCGACTGTTGGATCGCGCTCAAATTTTTTCACGAGTTTCGGAGGCTTTTTTCCATGATGTTGCGTTGAATCTGTACGACACGTCGACAGCGTCCAGGCGGGGCCATTCAACCGACAAGACAACAGTACGGGCTCAAGAGTTCCGTATCTATAGATCCGACCATTGGATCGCGTTCAAATTTTTTCTCGAGTTTTCGGAGGGTGTTTTCCATGGAGTTGCGGCCAATCGATACGACAACGCGACAGCATCCAAGCGGGGCCATTCCACCGACAAGACAAGAGTACCGGCTCAAGAGTTCCGTATCTATAGATCCGACTGTTGGATCGGGCTCAAAGTTTTTCACGAGTTTTCGGAGGATGTTTTCCACGGAGTAGCGGCCAATCGATACGACAACGCTACAGCATCCGGGCGGGCATATTCCACCGACAAGACAAGAGTACCGGCTCAGGAGTTCCGTATCTATAGATCCGACCGTTGGATCGTGCTCAAATTTTTTCACGAGTTTTCGGAGGCTGTTTTCCACGGAGTAGCGGCCAATCGATACGACAACGCTACAGCATCCGGGCGGGCCCATTCCACCGACAAGACAAGAGTACCGACTCAAGAGTTCCGTATCTATAGATCCGACCGTTGGATCGCGCTCAAATTTTTTCACGAGTTTCGGAGGCTGTTTTCCATGGAGTAGCGGCCAATCGATACGACAACGCTACAGCATCCGGGCGGGCCCATTCCACCGACAAGACAAGAGTACCGGCTCAAGAGTTCCGTATCTATAGATCTGACCGTTGGATCGCGCTCAAATTTTTTCACGAGTTTCCGCAGGCTGTTTTCCATGATGTTGCGTTGAATCTGTACGACACGTCGACAGCGTCCCGGCGGGGCCATTCAACCGACAAGACAACAGTACGTGCTCAAGAGTTCCGTATCTATAGATCCGACCATTGGATCGCGTTCAAATTTTTTCTCGAGTTTTCGGAGGGTGTTTTCCATGGAGTTGCGGCCAATCGATACGACAACGCGACAGCATCCAAGCGGGGCCATTCCACCGACAAGACAAGAGTACCGGCTCAAGAGTTCCGTATCTATAGATCCGACCGTTGGATCGCGCTCAAATTTTTTCACGAGTTTTCGGAGGCTGTTTTCCACGGAGTAGCGGCAATCGATACGACAACGCTACAGCATCCGGGCGGGCTCATTCCACCGACAAGACAAGAGTACCGGCTCAAGAGTTCCGTATCTATAGATCCGACCGTTGGATCACGCTCAAATTTTTTCACGAGTTTCGGAGGCTGTTTTCCATGGAGTTGCGGCCAATCGATACGATAAGGCGACAGCGTCCGGTCGTGGCTATTCCACCGACAAGACAAGAGTACCGACTCAAGAGTTCCGTATCTATAGATCCGACTGTTGGATCGCGCTCACATTTTTTCTCGAGTTTTCGGAGGCTGTTTTCCATGGAGTTGCGGCCAATCGATACGATAAGGCGACAGCGTCCGGTCGTGGCTATTCCACCGACAAGACAAGAGTACCGACTCAAGAGTTCCGTATCTATAGATCCGACCGTTGGATCGCGCTCACATTTTTTCACGAGTTTCGGAGGCCGTTTTCCATGGAGTTGCGGCCAATCGATATGATAAGGCGACAGCGTCCGGTCGGGGCCATTCCACCGACAAGACAAGAGTACCGGCTCAAGAGTTCCGTATCTATAGATCCGACCGTTGGATCGGGCTGAAATTTTTTCACGAGTTTCGGAGGCTGTTTTCCATGAAGTTGCGTTGAATCTGTACGACACGTCGACAGCGTCCAGGCGGGGCCACTCAACCGACAAGACAACAGTACGGGCTCAAGAGTTCCGTATCTATAGATCCGACCATTGGATGGCGTTCAAATTTTTTCTCGAGTTTTCGGAGGGTGTTTTCCATGGAGTTGCGGCCAATCGATACGACAACGCGACAGCATCCAAGCGGGGCCATTCCACCGACAAGACAAGAGTACCGGCTCAAGAGTTTCGTATCTATAGATCCGACCGTTGGATCGGGCTCAAAGTTTTTCACGAGTTTTCGGAGGATGTTTTCCACGGAGTAGCGGCCAATCGATACGACAACGCTACAGCATCCGGGCGGGCCCATTCCACCGACAAAACAAGAGTACCGGCTCAAGAGTTCCGTATCTATAGATCCGACCGTTGGATCGCGCTCAAATTTTTTCACGAGTTTCGGAGCTGTTTTCCATGAAGTTGCGTTGAATCTGTACGACACGTCGACAGCGTCCAGGCGGGGCCACTCAACCGGCAAGACAACAGTACGGGCTCAAGAGTTCCGTATCTATAGATCCGACCGTTGGATCGCGCTCAAATTTTTTCACGAGTTTCCGAAGGCTGTTTTCCATGATGTTGCGGCCAATCGATATGATAAGGCGACAGCATCCGGTCGGGGCCATTCCACCGACAAGACAAGAGTACCGGCTCAAGAGTTCCGTATCTATAGATCCGACCGTTGGATCGGGCTCAAATTTTTTCACGAGTTTTCGGAGGCTGTTTTCCATGAAGTTGCGTTGAATCTGTACGACACGTCGACAGCGTGCAGGCGGGGCCATTCAACCGACAAGACAACAGTACGGGCTCAAGAGTTCCGTATCTATAGATCCGACCATTGGATCGCGTTCAAAATTTTTCTCGAGTTTTCGGAGGGTGTTTTCCATGGAGTTGCGGCCAATCGATACGACAACGCGACAGCATCCAAGCGGGGCCATTCCACCGACAAGACAAGAGTACCGGCTCAAGAGTTCCGTATCTATAGATCCGACTGTTGGATCGGGCTCAAAGTTTTTCACGAGTTTTCGGAGGATGTTTTCCACGGAGTAGCGGCCAATCGATACGACAACGCTACAGCATCCGGGCGGGCATATTCCACCGACAAGACAAGAGTACCGGCTCAGGAGTTCCGTATCTATAGATCCGACCGTTGGATCGTGCTCAAATTTTTTCACGAGTTTTCGGAGGCTGTTTTCCACGGAGTAGCGGCCAATCGATACGACAACGCTACAGCATCCGGGCGGGCCCATTCCACCGACAAGACAAGAGTACCGACTCAAGAGTTCCGTATCTATAGATCCGACCGTTGGATCGCGTTCAAATTTTTTCTCGAGTTTCGGAGGCTGTTTTCCATGAAGTTGCGTTGAATCTGTACGACACGTCGACAGCGTCCAGGCGGGGCCACTCAACCGACAAGACAACAGTACGGGCTCAAGAGTTCCGTATCTATAGATCCGACCATTGGCTGGCGTTCAAATTTTTTCTCGAGTTTCGGAGGCTGTTTTCCATGGAGTTGCGGCCAATCGATACGATAAGGCGACAGCGTCCGGTCGTGGCTATTCCACCGACAAGACAAGAGTACCGACTCAAGAGTTCCGTATCTATAGATCCGACCGTTGGATCGCGCTCACATTTTTTCACGAGTTTCGGAGGCCGTTTTCCATGGAGTTGCGGCCAATCGATACGACAACGCTACAGCATCCGGGCGGGCCCATTACACCGACAAGACAAGAGTACCGGCTCAAGAGTTCCGTATCTATAGATCCGACCGTTGGATCGCGCTCAAATTTTTTCACGAGTTTCCGAAGGCTGTTTTCCATGATGTTGCGTTGAATCTGTACGACACGTCGACAGCGTCCCGGCGGGGCCATTCAACCGACAAGACAACAGTACGTGCTCAAGAGTTTCGTATCTATAGATTCGACCATTGGATCGCGTTCAAATTTTTTCTCGAGTTTTCGGAGGGTGTTTTCCATGGAGTTGCGGCCAATCGATACGACAACGCGACAGCATCCAAGCAGGGCCATTCCACCGACAAGACAAGAGTACCGGCTCAAGAGTTCCGTATCTATAGATCCGATCGTTGGATCGCGCTCAAATTTTTTCACGAGTTTCGGAGGCTGTTTTCCATGGAGTTGCGGCCAATCGATATGATAAGGCGACAGCATCCGGTCGGGGCCATTCCACCGACAAGACAAGAGTACCGGCTCAAGAGTTCCGTATCTATAGATCCGACTGTTGGATCGGGCTCAAAGTTTTTCACGGGTTTTCGGAGGATGTTTTCCACGGAGTAGCGGCCAATCGATACGACAACGCTACAGCATCCGGGCGGGCATATTCCACCGACAAGACAAGAGTACCGGCTCAGGAGTTCCGTATCTATAGATCCGACCGTTGGATCGTGCTCAAATTTTTTCACGAGTTTTCGGAGGCTGTTTTCCACGGAGTAGCGGCCAATCGATACGACAACGCTACAGCATCCGGGCGGGCCCATTCCACCGACAAGACAAGAGTACCGACTCAAGAGTTCCGTATCTATAGATCCGACCGTTGGATCGCGTTCAAATTTTTTCTCGAGTTTCGGAGGCTGTTTTCCATGAAGTTGCGTTGAATCTGTACGACACGTCGACAGCGTCCAGGCGGGGCCACTCAACCGACAAGACAACAGTACGGGCTCAAGAGTTCCGTATCTATAGATCCGACCATTGGCTGGCGTTCAAATTTTTTCTCGAGTTTCGGAGGCTGTTTTCCATGGAGTTGCGGCCAATCGATACGATAAGGCGACAGCGTCCGGTCGTGGCTATTCCACCGACAAGACAAGAGTACCGACTCAAGAGTTCCGTATCTATAGATCCGACTGTTGGATCGCGCTCAAATTTTTTCACGAGTTTCGGAGGCTTTTTTCCATGATGTTGCGTTGAATCTGTACGACACGTCGACAGCGTCCAGGCGGGGCCATTCAACCGACAAGACAACAGTACGGGCTCAAGAGTTCCGTATCTATAGATCCGACCATTGGATCGCGTTCAAATTTTTTCTCAAGTTTTCGGAGGGTGTTTTCCATGGAGTTGCGGCCAATCGATACGACAACGCGACAGCATCCAAGCGGGGCCATTCCACCGACAAGACAAGAGTACCGGCTCAAGAGTTCCGTATCTATAGATCCGACTGTTGGATCGGGCTCAAAGTTTTTCACGAGTTTTCGGAGGATGTTTTCCACGGAGTAGCGGCCAATCGATACGACAACACTACAGCATCCGGGCGGGCATATTCCACCGACAAGACAAGAGTACCGGCTCAGGAGTTCCGTATCTATAGATCCGACCGTTGGATCGTGCTCAAATTTTTTCACGAGTTTTCGGAGGCTGTTTTCCACGGAGTAGCGGCCAATCGATACGACAACGCTACAGCATCCGGGCGGGCCCATTCCACCGACAAGACAAGAGTACCGACTCAAGAGTTCCGTATCTATAGATCCGACCGTTGGATCGCGCTCAAATTTTTTCACGAGTTTCGGAGGCTGTTTTCCATGGAGTAGCGGCCAATCGATACGACAACGCTACAGCATCCGGGCGGGCCCATTCCACCGACAAGACAAGAGTACCGGCTCAAGAGTTCCGTATCTATAGATCTGACCGTTGGATCGCGCTCAAATTTTTTCACGAGTTTCCGCAGGCTGTTTTCCATGATGTTGCGTTGAATCTGTACGACACGTCGACAGCGTCCCGGCGGGGCCATTCAACCGACAAGACAACAGTACGTGCTCAAGAGTTCCGTATCTATAGATCCGACCATTGGATCGCGTTCAAATTTTTTCTCGAGTTTTCGGAGGGTGTTTTCCATGGAGTTGCGGCCAATCGATACGACAACGCGACAGCATCCAAGCGGGGCCATTCCACCGACAAGACAAGAGTACCGGCTCAAGAGTTCCGTATCTATAGATCCGACCGTTGGATCGCGCTCAAATTTTTTCACGAGTTTTCGGAGGCTGTTTTCCACGGAGTAGCGGCAATCGATACGACAACGCTACAGCATCCGGGCGGGCTCATTCCACCGACAAGACAAGAGTACCGGCTCAAGAGTTCCGTATCTATAGATCCGACCGTTGGATCGGGCTGAAATTTTTTCACGAGTTTCGGAGGCTGTTTTCCATGAAGTTGCGTTGAATCTGTACGACACGTCGACAGCGTCCAGGCGGGGCCACTCAACCGACAAGACAACAGTACGGGCTCAAGAGTTCCGTATCTATAGATCCGACCATTGGATGGCGTTCAAATTTTTTCTCGAGTTTTCGGAGGGTGTTTTCCATGGAGTTGCGGCCAATCGATACGACAACGCGACAGCATCCAAGCGGGGCCATTCCACCGACAAGACAAGAGTACCGGCTCAAGAGTTTCGTATCTATAGATCCGACCGTTGGATCGGGCTCAAAGTTTTTCACGAGTTTTCGGAGGATGTTTTCCACGGAGTAGCGGCCAATCGATACGACAACGCTACAGCATCCGGGCGGGCCCATTCCACCGACAAAACAAGAGTACCGGCTCAAGAGTTCCGTATCTATAGATCCGACCGTTGGATCGCGCTCAAATTTTTTCACGAGTTTCCGAAGGCTGTTTTCCATGATGTTGCGTTGAATCTGTACGACACGTCGACAGCGTCCCGGCGGGGCCATTCAACCGACAAGACAACAGTACGTGCTCAAGAGTTCCGTATCTATAGATTCGACCATTGGATCGCGTTCAAATTTTTTCTCGAGTTTTCGGAGGGTGTTTTCCATGGAGTTGCGGCCAATCGATACGACCACGCGACAGCATCCAAGCAGGGCCATTCCACCGACAAGACAAGAGTACCGGCTCAAGAGTTCTGTATCTATAGATCCGACCGTTGGATCGCGCTCAAATTTTTTCACGAGTTTTCGAAGGCTGTTTTCCATGATGTTGCGTTGAATCTGTATGACATGTCGACAACGTCCAAGCGGGGCCATTCAACCGACAAGACAACAGTACGTGCTCAAGAGTTCCGTATCTATAGATCCGACCATTGGATCGCGCTCACATTTTTTCTCGAGTTTTCAGAGGCTGTTTTCCATGGAGTTGCGGCCAATCGATACGACAACGCGACAGCATCCGGGCGGGGCCATTCCACCGACAAGACAAGAGTACCGGCTCAAGAGTTCCGTATCTATAGATCCGACCGTTGGATCGGGCTCAAATTTTTTCACGAGTTTTCGGAGGCTGTTTTCCATGAAGTTGCGTTGAATCTGTACGACACGTCGACAGCGTGCAGGCGGGGCATTCAACCGACAAGACAACAGTACGGGCTCAAGAGTTCCGTATCTATAGATCCGACCATTGGATGGCGTTCAAATTTTTTCTCGAGTTTTCGGAGGGTGTTTTCTATGGAGTTGCGGCCAATCGATACGACAACGCGACAACATCCACGCGGGGCCATTCCACCGACAAGACAAGAGTACCGGCTCAAGAGTTCCGTATTTATAGATCCGACCGTTGGATCGCACTCAAATTTTTTCACGAGTTTTCGGAGGCTGTTTTCCACGGAGTAGCGGCCAATCGATACGACAACGCGACAGCATCCGGGCGGGGCCATTCCACCGACAAGACAAGAGTACCGGCTCAAGAGTTCCGTATCTATAGATCCGACCGTTGGATCACCCTCAAAATTTTTCACGAGTTTCGGAGGCTGTTTTCCATGGAGTTGCGGCCAATCGATACGATAAGGAGACAGTGTCCGGTCGGGGCCATTCCACAAACAAGACGAGAGTACCGGCTCAAGAGTTCCGTATCTATAGATCCGACCGTTGGATCGGGCTCAAATTTTTTCACGAGTTTTCGGAGGCTGTTTTCCATGAAGTTGCGTTGAATCTGTACGACACGTCGACATCGTGCAGGCGGGGCATTCAACCGACAAGACAACAGTACGGGCTCAAGAGTTCCGTATCTATAGATCCGACCATTGGATGGCGTTCAAATTTTTTCTCGAGTTTTCGGAGGGTGTTTTCTATGGAGTTGCGGCCAATCGATACGACAACGCGACAACATCCACGCGGGGCCATTCCACCGACAAGACAAGAGTACCGGCTCAAGAGTTCCGTATTTATAGATCCGACCGTTGGATCGCGCTCAAATTTTTTCACGAGTTTTCGGAGGCTGTTTTCCACGGAGTAGCGGCCAATCGATACGACAACGCGACAGCATTCGGGCGGGGCCATTCCACCGACAAGACAAGAGTACCGGCTCAAGAGTTCCGTATCTATAGATCCGACCGTTGGATCACCCTCAAAATTTTTCACGAGTTTCGGAGGCTGTTTTCCATGGAGTTGCGGCCAATCGATACGATAAGGAGACAGTGTCCGGTCGGGGCCATTCCACCGACAAGACGAGAGTACCGGCTCAAGAGTTCCGTATCTATAGATCCGACCGTTGGATCGGGCTCAAATTTTTTCACGAGTTTTCGGAGGCTGTTTTCCATGAAGTTGCGTTGAATCTGTACGACACGTCGACAGCGTGCAGGCGGGGCATTCAACCGACAAGACAACAGTACGGGCTCAAGAGTTCCGTATCTATAGATCCGACCATTGGATGGCGTTCAAATTTTTCACGAGTTTCGGAGGCTGTTTTCCATGGAGTTGCGGCCAATCGATACGATAAGGAGACAGTGTCCGGTCGGGGCCATTCCACCGACAAGACGAGAGTACCGGCTCAAGAGTTCCGTATCTATAGATCCGACCGTTGGATCGGGCTCAAATTTTTTCACGAGTTTTCGGAGGCTATTTTCCATGAAGTTGCGTTGAATCTGTACGACACGTCGACAGCGTGCAGGCGGGGCATTCAACCGACAAGACAACAGTACGGGCTCAAGAGTTCCGTATCTATAGATCCGACCATTGGATGGCGTTCAAATTTTTCACGAGTTTCGGAGGCTGTTTTCCATGGAGTTGCGGCCAATCGATACGATAAGGAGACAGTGTCCGGTCGGGGCCATTCCACCGACAAGACGAGAGTACCGGCTCAAGAGTTCCGTATCTATAGATCCGACCGTTGGATCGGGCTCAAATTTTTTCACGAGTTTTCGGAGGCTGTTTTCCATGAAGTTGCGTTGAATCTGTACGACTCGTCGACAGCGTGCAGGCGGGGCATTCAATCGACAAGACAACAGTACGGGCTCAAGAGTTCCGTATCTATAGATCCGACCATTGGATGGCGGTCAAATTTTTTCTCGAGTTTTCGGAGGGTGTTTTCCATGGAGTTGCGGCCAATCGATACGACAACGCGACAACATCCACGCGGGGCCATTCCACCGACAAGATAAGAGTACCGGCTCAAGAGTTCCGTATCTATAGATCCGACCGTTGGATCGGGCTCAAATTTTTTCACGAGTTTTCGGAGGCTGTTTTCCATGAAGTTGCGTTGAATCTGTACGACACGTCGACAGCGTCCCGGCGGGGCCATTCAACCGACAAGATAACAGTACGTGCTCAAGAGTTCCGTATCTATAGATCCGACCCTTGGATCGCGTTCAAATTTTTTCTCGAGTTTTCGGAGGGTGTTTTCCATGGAGTTGCGGCCAATCGATACGACAACGCGACAGCATCCAAGCAGGGCCATTCCACCGACAAGACAAGAGTACCGGCTCAAGAGTTCCGTATCTATAGATCCGACCGTTGGATCGCGCTCAAATTTTTTCACGAGTTTTCGGAGGCTGTTTTCCACGGAGTAGCGGCCAATCGATACGACAACGCTACAGCATCCGGGCGGGGCCATTCCACCGACAAGACAAGAGTACTGGCTCAAGTGTTCCGTATCTATAGATCCGACCGTTGGATCGGGCTCAAAGTTTTTCACGAGTTTTCGGAGGCTGTTTTCAACGGAGTAGCGACCAATCGATACGACAACGCTACAGCATCCGGGCGGGCCCATTCCACCGACAAGACAAGAGTACCGGCTCAAGAGTTCTGTATCTATAGATCCGACCGTTGGATCGCGCTCAAATTTTTTCACGAGTCTCGGAGGCTGTTTTCCATGGAGTTGCGGGCAATCGATATGATAAGGCGACAGCGTCCGGTCGGGGCCATTCCACCGACAAGACAAGAGTACCGGCTCAAGTGTTCCGTATCTATAGATCCGACCGTTGGATCGCGCTCAAATTTTTTCACGAGTTTTCGAAGGCTGTTTTCCATGATGTTGCGTTGAATCTGTACGACATGTCGACAACGTCCAAGCGGGGCCATTCAACCGACAAGACAACAGTACGTGCTCAAGAGTTCCGTATCTATAGATCCGACCATTGGATCGCGCTCACATTTTTTCTAGAGTTTTCAGAGGCTGTTTTCCATGGAGTTGCGGCCAATCGATACGACAACGCGACAGCATCCGGGCGGGGCCATTCCACTGACAAGACAAGAGTACCGGCTCAAGAGTTCCGTATCTATAGATCCGACCGTTGGATCCCACTCAAAATTTTTCACGAGTTTCGGAGGCTGTTTTCCATGGAGTTGCGGCCAATCGATACGATAAGGAGACAGTGTCCGGTCGGGGCCATTCCACCGACAAGACGAGAGTACCGGCTCAAGAGTTCCGTATCTATAGATCCGACCGTTGGATCGGGCTCAAATTTTTCACGAGTTTTCGGAGGCTGTTTTCCATGAAGTTGCGTTGAATCTGTATGACACGTCGACAGCGTGCAGGCGGGGCATTCAACCGACAAGACAACAGTACGGGCTCAAGAGTTCCGTATCTATAGATCCGACCATTGGATGGCGTTCAAATTTTTTCTCGAGTTTTCGGAGGGGGTTTTCCATGGAGTTGCGGCCAATCGATACGACAACGCGACAACATCCACGCGGGGCCATTCCACCGACAAGACAAGAGTACCGGCTCAAGAGTTCCGTATTTATAGATCCGACAGTTGGATCGGGCTCAAAGTTTTTCACGAGTTTTCGGAGGATGTTTTCCACGGAGTAGCGGCCAATCGATACTACAACGCTACAGCATCCGGGCGGGCCATTCCACCGACAAGACAAGAGTACCGGCTCAAGAGTTCCGTATCTATAGATCCGACCGTTGGATCGGGCTCAAAGTTTTTCATGAGTTTTCGGAGGCTGTTTTCAACGGAGTAGCGGCCAATCGATACGACAACGCTACAGCATCCGGTCGGGCTCATTCCACCGACAAGACAAGAGTACCGGCTCAAGAGTTCCGTATCTATAGATCCGACCGTTGGATCGCGCTCAAATTTTTTCACGAGTTTCGGAGGCTGTTTTCCATGGAGTTGCGGCCAATCGATATGATAAGGCGACAGCGTCCGGTCGGGGCCATTCCACCGACAAGACAAGAGTACCGGCTCAAGAGTTCCGTATCTATAGATCCGACCGTTGGATCGCGCTCAAATTTTTTCACGAGTTTCCGAAGGCTGTTTTCCATGATGTTGCGTTGAATCTGTACGACACGTCGACAGCGTCCCGGCGGGGCCATTCAACCGACAAGACAACACTACGTGCTCAAGAGTTCCGTATCTATAGATCCGACCATTGGATCGCGTTCAAATTTTTTCTCGAGTTTTCGGAGGGTGTTTTCCATGGAGTTGCGGCCAATCGATACGACAACGCGACAGCATCCAAGCGGGGCCATTCCACCTACAAGACAAGAGTACCGGCTCAAGAGTTCCGTATCTATAGATCCGACCGTTGGATCGCGCTCAAATTTTTTCACGAGTTTTCGGCGGCTGTTCTCCACGGAGTAGCGGCCAATCGATACGACAACGCTACAGCATCCGGGCGGGGCCATTCCACCGACAAGACAAGAGTACCGGCTCAAGAGTTCCGTATCTATAGATCCGACCGTTGGATCGCGCTCAAATTTTTTCACGAGTTTTCGGAGGCTGTTTTCCACGGAGTAGCGGCCAATCGATACGACAACGCTACAGCATCCGGGCGGGCTCATTCCACCGACAAGACAAGAGTACCGGCTCAAGAGTTCCGTATCTATAGATCCGACCGTTGGATCGCGCTCAAATTTTTTCACGAGTTTCGGAGGCTGTTTTCCATGGAGTTGCGGCCAATCGATACGATAAGGCGACAGCGTCCGGTCGTGGCTATTCCACCGACAAGACAAGAGTACCGACTCAAGAGTTCCGTATCTATAGATCCGACTGTTGGATCGCGCTCACATTTTTTCTCGAGTTTTCGGAGGCTGTTTTCCATGGAGTTGCGGCCAATCGATACGATAAGGCGACAGCGTCCGGTCGTGGCTATTCCACCGACAAGACAAGAGTACCGCCTCAAGAGTTCCGTATCTATAGATCCGACCGTTGGATCGCGCTCAAATTTTTTCACGAGTTTTCGGAGGCTGTTTTCCACGGAGTAGCGGCCAATCGATACGACAACGCTACAGCATCCGGGCGGGGCCATTCCACCGACAAGACAAGAGTACTGGCTCAAGTGTTCCGTATCTATAGATCCGACTGTTGGATCGGGCTCAAAGTTTTTCACGAGTTTTCGGAGGCTGTTTTCAACGGAGTAGCGACCAATCGATACGACAACGCTACAGCATCCGGGCGGGCCCATTCCACCGACAAGACAAGAGTACCGGCTCAAGAGTTCTGTATCTATAGATCCGACCGTTGGATCGCGCTCAAATTTTTTCACGAGTCTCGGAGGCTGTTTTCCATGGAGTTGCGGGCAATCGATATGATAAGGCGACAGCGTCCGGTCGGGGCCATTCCACCGACAAGACAAGAGTACCGGCTCAAGTGTTCCGTATCTATAGATCCGACCGTTGGATCGCGCTCAAATTTTTTCACGAGTTTTCGAAGGCTGTTTTCCATGATGTTGCGTTGAATCTGTACGACATGTCGACAACGTCCAAGCGGGGCCATTCAACCGACAAGACAACAGTACGTGCTCAAGAGTTCCGTATCTATAGATCCGACCATTGGATCGCGCTCACATTTTTTCTAGAGTTTTCAGAGGCTGTTTTCCATGGAGTTGCGGCCAATCGATACGACAACGCGACAGCATCCGGGCGGGGCCATTCCACTGACAAGACAAGAGTACCGGCTCAAGAGTTCCGTATCTATAGATCCGACCGTTGGATCCCACTCAAAATTTTTCACGAGTTTCGGAGGCTGTTTTCCATGGAGTTGCGGCCAATCGATACGATAAGGAGACAGTGTCCGGTCGGGGCCATTCCACCGACAAGACGAGAGTACCGGCTCAAGAGTTCCGTATCTATAGATCCGACCGTTGGATCGGGCTCAAATTTTTCACGAGTTTTCGGAGGCTGTTTTCCATGAAGTTGCGTTGAATCTGTATGACACGTCGACAGCGTGCAGGCGGGGCATTCAACCGACAAGACAACAGTACGGGCTCAAGAGTTCCGTATCTATAGATCCGACCATTGGATGGCGTTCAAATTTTTTCTCGAGTTTTCGGAGGGGGTTTTCCATGGAGTTGCGGCCAATCGATACGACAACGCGACAACATCCACGCGGGGCCATTCCACCGACAAGACAAGAGTACCGGCTCAAGAGTTCCGTATTTATAGATCCGACAGTTGGATCGGGCTCAAAGTTTTTCACGAGTTTTCGGAGGATGTTTTCCACGGAGTAGCGGCCAATCGATACTACAACGCTACAGCATCCGGGCGGGCCATTCCACCGACAAGACAAGAGTACCGGCTCAAGAGTTCCGTATCTATAGATCCGACCGTTGGATCGGGCTCAAAGTTTTTCACGAGTTTTCGGAGGCTGTTTTCAACGGAGTAGCGGCCAATCGATACGACAACGCTACAGCATCCGGTCGGGCTCATTCCACCGACAAGACAAGAGTACCGGCTCAAGAGTTCCGTATCTATAGATCCGACCGTTGGATCGCGCTCAAATTTTTTCACGAGTTTCGGAGGCTGTTTTCCATGGAGTTGCGGCCAATCGATATGATAAGGCGACAGCGTCCGGTCGGGGCCATTCCACCGACAAGACAAGAGTACCGGCTCAAGAGTTCCGTATCTATAGATCCGACCGTTGGATCGCGCTCAAATTTTTTCACGAGTTTCCGAAGGCTGTTTTCCATGATGTTGCGTTGAATCTGTACGACACGTCGACAGCGTCCCGGCGGGGCCATTCAACCGACAAGACAACACTACGTGCTCAAGAGTTCCGTATCTATAGATCCGACCATTGGATCGCGTTCAAATTTTTTCTCGAGTTTTCGGAGGGTGTTTTCCATGGAGTTGCGGCCAATCGATACGACAACGCGACAGCATCCAAGCGGGGCCATTCCACCTACAAGACAAGAGTACCGGCTCAAGAGTTCCGTATCTATAGATCCGACCGTTGGATCGCGCTCAAATTTTTTCACGAGTTTTCGGCGGCTGTTCTCCACGGAGTAGCGGCCAATCGATACGACAACGCTACAGCATCCGGGCGGGGCCATTCCACCGACAAGACAAGAGTACCGGCTCAAGAGTTCCGTATCTATAGATCCGACCGTTGGATCGCGCTCAAATTTTTTCACGAGTTTTCGGAGGCTGTTTTCCACGGAGTAGCGGCCAATCGATACGACAACGCTACAGCATCCGGGCGGGCTCATTCCACCGACAAGACAAGAGTACCGGCTCAAGAGTTCCGTATCTATAGATCCGACCGTTGGATCGCGCTCAAATTTTTTCACGAGTTTCGGAGGCTGTTTTCCATGGAGTTGCGGCCAATCGATACGATAAGGCGACAGCGTCCGGTCGTGGCTATTCCACCGACAAGACAAGAGTACCGACTCAAGAGTTCCGTATCTATAGATCCGACTGTTGGATCGCGCTCACATTTTTTCTCGAGTTTTCGGAGGCTGTTTTCCATGGAGTTGCGGCCAATCGATACGATAAGGCGACAGCGTCCGGTCGTGGCTATTCCACCGACAAGACAAGAGTACCGCCTCAAGAGTTCCGTATCTATAGATCCGACCGTTGGATCGCGCTCAAATTTTTTCACGAGTTTTCGGAGGCTGTTTTCCACGGAGTAGCGGCCAATCGATACGACAACGCTACAGCATCCGGGCGGGGCCATTCCACCGACAAGACAAGAGTACTGGCTCAAGTGTTCCGTATCTATAGATCCGACTGTTGGATCGGGCTCAAAGTTTTTCACGAGTTTTCGGAGGCTGTTTTCAACGGAGTAGCGACCAATCGATACGACAACGCTACAGCATCCGGGCGGGCCCATTCCACCGACAAGACAAGAGTACCGGCTCAAGAGTTCTGTATCTATAGATCCGACCGTTGGATCGCGCTCAAATTTTTTCACGAGTCTCGGAGGCTGTTTTCCATGGAGTTGCGGGCAATCGATATGATAAGGCGACAGCGTCCGGTCGGGGCCATTCCACCGACAAGACAAGAGTACCGGCTCAAGTGTTCCGTATCTATAGATCCGACCGTTGGATCGCGCTCAAATTTTTTCACGAGTTTTCGAAGGCTGTTTTCCATGATGTTGCGTTGAATCTGTACGACATGTCGACAACGTCCAAGCGGGGCCATTCAACCGACAAGACAACAGTACGTGCTCAAGAGTTCCGTATCTATAGATCCGACCATTGGATCGCGCTCACATTTTTTCTAGAGTTTTCAGAGGCTGTTTTCCATGGAGTTGCGGCCAATCGATACGACAACGCGACAGCATCCGGGCGGGGCCATTCCACTGACAAGACAAGAGTACCGGCTCAAGAGTTCCGTATCTATAGATCCGACCGTTGGATCCCACTCAAAATTTTTCACGAGTTTCGGAGGCTGTTTTCCATGGAGTTGCGGCCAATCGATACGATAAGGAGACAGTGTCCGGTCGGGGCCATTCCACCGACAAGACGAGAGTACCGGCTCAAGAGTTCCGTATCTATAGATCCGACCGTTGGATCGGGCTCAAATTTTTCACGAGTTTTCGGAGGCTGTTTTCCATGAAGTTGCGTTGAATCTGTATGACACGTCGACAGCGTGCAGGCGGGGCATTCAACCGACAAGACAACAGTACGGGCTCAAGAGTTCCGTATCTATAGATCCGACCATTGGATGGCGTTCAAATTTTTTCTCGAGTTTTCGGAGGGGGTTTTCCATGGAGTTGCGGCCAATCGATACGACAACGCGACAACATCCACGCGGGGCCATTCCACCGACAAGACAAGAGTACCGGCTCAAGAGTTCCGTATTTATAGATCCGACAGTTGGATCGGGCTCAAAGTTTTTCACGAGTTTTCGGAGGATGTTTTCCACGGAGTAGCGGCCAATCGATACTACAACGCTACAGCATCCGGGCGGGCCATTCCACCGACAAGACAAGAGTACCGGCTCAAGAGTTCCGTATCTATAGATCCGACCGTTGGATCGGGCTCAAAGTTTTTCACGAGTTTTCGGAGGCTGTTTTCAACGGAGTAGCGGCCAATCGATACGACAACGCTACAGCATCCGGTCGGGCTCATTCCACCGACAAGACAAGAGTACCGGCTCAAGAGTTCCGTATCTATAGATCCGACCGTTGGATCGCGCTCAAATTTTTTCACGAGTTTCGGAGGCTGTTTTCCATGGAGTTGCGGCCAATCGATATGATAAGGCGACAGCGTCCGGTCGGGGCCATTCCACCGACAAGACAAGAGTACCGGCTCAAGAGTTCCGTATCTATAGATCCGACCGTTGGATCGCGCTCAAATTTTTTCACGAGTTTCCGAAGGCTGTTTTCCATGATGTTGCGTTGAATCTGTACGACACGTCGACAGCGTCCCGGCGGGGCCATTCAACCGACAAGACAACACTACGTGCTCAAGAGTTCCGTATCTATAGATCCGACCATTGGATCGCGTTCAAATTTTTTCTCGAGTTTTCGGAGGGTGTTTTCCATGGAGTTGCGGCCAATCGATACGACAACGCGACAGCATCCAAGCGGGGCCATTCCACCTACAAGACAAGAGTACCGGCTCAAGAGTTCCGTATCTATAGATCCGACCGTTGGATCGCGCTCAAATTTTTTCACGAGTTTTCGGCGGCTGTTTTCCACGGAGTAGCGGCCAATCGATACGACAACGCTACAGCATCCGGGCGGGGCCATTCCACCGACAAGACAAGAGTACCGGCTCAAGAGTTCCGTATCTATAGATCCGACCGTTGGATCGCGCTCAAATTTTTTCACGAGTTTTCGGAGGCTGTTTTCCACGGAGTAGCGGCCAATCGATACGACAACGCTACAGCATCCGGGCGGGCTCATTCCACCGACAAGACAAGAGTACCGGCTCAAGAGTTCCGTATCTATAGATCCGACCGTTGGATCGCGCTCAAATTTTTTCACGAGTTTCGGAGGCTGTTTTCCATGGAGTTGCGGCCAATCGATACGATAAGGCGACAGCGTCCGGTCGTGGCTATTCCACCGACAAGACAAGAGTACCGACTCAAGAGTTCCGTATCTATAGATCCGACTGTTGGATCGCGCTCACATTTTTTCTCGAGTTTTCGGAGGCTGTTTTCCATGGAGTTGCGGCCAATCGATACGATAAGGCGACAGCGTCCGGTCGTGGCTATTCCACCGACAAGACAAGAGTACCGCCTCAAGAGTTCCGTATCTATAGATCCGACCGTTGGATCGCGCTCACATTTTTTCACGAGTTTCGGAGGACGTTTTCCATGGAGTTGCGGCCAATCGATATGATAAGGCGACAGCGTCCGGTCGGGGCCATTCCACCGACAAGACAAGAGTACCGGCTCAAGAGTTCCGTATCTATAGATCCGACCGTTGGATCGGGCTCAAATTTTTTCACGAGTTTTCGGAGGCTGTTTTCCATGAAGTTGCGTTGAATCTGTACGACACGTCGACAGCGTCCCGGCGGGGCCATTTAACCGACAAGACAACAGTACGTGCTCAAGAGTTCCGTATCTATAGATTCGACCATTGGATCGCGTTCAAATTTTTTCTCGAGTTTTCGGAGGGTGTTTTCCATGGAGTTGCGGCCAATCGATACGACAACGCGACAGCATCCAAGCAGGGCCATTCCACCGACAAGACAAGAGTACCGGCTCAAGAGTTCCGTATCTATAGATCCGACCGTTGGATCGGGCTGAAATTTTTTCACGAGTTTTCGGAGGCTGTTTTCCATGAAGTTGCGTTGAATCTGTACGACACGTCGACAGCGTCCCGGCGAGGCCATTCAACCGACAAGACAAAAGTACGTGCTCAAGAGTTCCGTATCTATAGATTCGACCGTTGGATCGCGTTCAAATTTTTTCTCGAGTTTTCGGAGGGTGTTTTCCATGGAGTTGCGGCCAATCGATACGACAACGCGACAGCATCCAAGCAGGGCCATTCCACCGACAAGACAAGAGTACCGGCTCAAGAGTTCCGTATCTATAGATCCGACCGTTGGATCGCGCTCAAATTTTTTCACGAGTTTTCTGAGGCTGTTTTCCACGGAGTAGCGGCCAATCGATACGACAACGCTACAGCATCCGGGCGGGCTCATTCCACCGACAAGACAAGAGTACCGGCTCAAGAGTTCCGTATCTATAGATCCGACCGTTGGATCGCGCTCAAATTTTTTCACGAGTTTCGGAGGCTGTTTTCCATGGAGTTGCGGCCAATCGATACGATAAGGCGACAGCGTCCGGTCGTGGCTATTCCACCGACAAGACAAGAGTACCGCCTCAAGAGTTCTGTATCTATAGATCCGACCGTTGGATCGCGCTCAAATTTTTTCACGAGTTTTCTGAGGCTGTTTTCCACGGAGTAGGGGCCAATCGATACGACAACGCTACAGCATCCGGGCGGGCTCATTCCACCGACAAGACAAGAGTACCGGCTCAAGAGTTCCGTATCTATAGATCCGACCGTTGGATCGCGCTCAAATTTTTTCACGAGTTTCGGAGGCTGTTTTCCATGGAGTTGCGGCCAATCGATACGATAAGGCGACAGCGTCCGGTCGTGGCTATTCCACCGACAAGACAAGAGTACCGACTCAAGAGTTCCGTATCTATAGATCCGACTGTTGGATCGCGCTCACATTTTTTCTCGAGTTTTCGGAGGCTGTTTTCCATGGAGTTGCGGCCAATCGATACGACACGTCGACAGCGTTCGGTCGTGGCTATTCCACCAACAAGACAAGAGTACCGCCTCAAGAGTTCCGTATCTATAGATCCGACCGTTGGATCGCGCTCACATTTTTTCACGAGTTTCGGAGGATGTTTTCCATGGAGTTGCGGCCAATCGATATGATAAGGCGACAGCGTCCGGTCGGGGCCATTCCACCGACAAGACAAGAGTACCGGCTCAAGAGTTCCGTATCTATAGATCCGACCGTTGGATCGGGCTCAAATTTTTTCACGAGTTTTCGGAGGCTGTTTTCCATGAAGTTGCGTTGAATCTGTACGACACGTCGACAGCGTCCCGGCGGGGCCATTTAACCGACAAGACAACAGTACGTGCTCAAGAGTTCCGTATCTATAGATTCGACCATTGGATCGCGTTCAAATTTTTTCTCGAGTTTTCGGAGGGTGTTTTCCATGGAGTTGCGGCCAATCGATACGACAACGCGACAGCATCCAAGCAGGGCCATTCCACCGACAAGACAAGAGTACCGGCTCAAGAGTTCCGTATCTATAGATCCGACTGTTGGATCGGGCTGAAATTTTTTCACGAGTTTTCGGAGGCTGTTTTCCACGGAGTAGCGGCCAATCGATACGACAACGGTACAGCATCCGGGCGGGGCCATTCCACCGACAAGACAAGAGTACTGGCTCAAGTGTTCCGTATCTATAGATCCGATCGTTGGATCGCGCTCAAAGTTTTTCACGAGTTTTCGGAGGCTGTTTTCAACGGAGTAGCGGCCAATCGATACGACAACGCTACAGCATCCGGGCGGGCCCATTCCACCGACAAGACAAGAGTACCGGCTCAAGAGTTCTGTATCTATAGATCCGACCGTTGGATCGCGCTCAAATTTTTTCACGAGTTTTCTGAGGCTGTTTTCCACGGAGTAGCGGCCAATCGATACGACAACGCTACAGCATCCGGGCGGGCTCATTCCACCGACAAGACAAGAGTACCGGCTCAAGAGTTCCGTATCTATAGATCCGACCGTTGGATCGCGCTCAAATTTTTTCACGAGTTTCGGAGGCTGTTTTCCATGGAGTTGCGGCCAATCGATACGATAAGGCGACAGCGTCCGGTCGTGGCTATTTAACCGACAAGACAAGAGTACCGACTCAAGAGTTCCGTATCTATAGATCCGACTGTTGGATCGCGCTCACATTTTTTCTCGAGTTTTCGGAGGCTGTTTTCCATGGAGTTGCGGCCAATCGATACGATAAGGCGACAGCGTCCGGTCGTGGCCATTCCACCGACAAGACAAGAGTACCGGCTCAAGAGTTCCGTATCTATAGATCCGACCGTTGGATCGGGCTGAAATTTTTTCACGAGTTTTCGGAGGCTGTTTTCCATGAAGTTGCGTTGAATCTGTACGACATGTCGACAGCGTCCCGGCGGGGCCATTCAACCGACAAGACAACAGTACGTGCTCAAGAGTTCCGTATCTATAGATTCGACCGTTGGATCGCGTTCAAATTTTTTCTCGAGTTTTCGGAGGGTGTTTTCCATGGAGTTGCGGCCAATCGATACGACAACGCGACAGCATCCAAGCAGGGCCATTCCACCGACAAGACAAGAGTACCGGCTTAAGAGTTCCGTATCTATAGATCCGACCGTTGGATCGCGCTCAAATTTTTTCACGAGTTTTCTGAGGCTGTTTTCCACGGAGTAGCGGCCAATCGATACGACAACGGTACAGCATCCGGGCGGGGCCATTCCACCGACAAGACAAGAGTACTGGCTCAAGTGTTCCGTATCTATAGATCCGACCGTTGGATCGCGCTCAAAGTTTTTCACGAGTTTTCGGAGGCTGTTTTCAACGGAGTAGCGGCCAATCGATACGACAACGCTACAGCATCCGGGCGGGCCCATTCCACCGACAAGACAAGAGTACCGGCTCAAGAGTTCTGTATCTATAGATCCGACCGTTGGATCGCGCTCAAATTTTTTCACGAGTTTTCTGAGGCTGTTTTCCACGGAGTAGCGGCCAATCGATACGACAACGCTACAGCATCCGGGCGGGCTCATTCCACCGACAAGACAAGAGTACCGGCTCAAGAGTTCCGTATCTATAGATCCGACCGTTGGATCGCGCTCAAATTTTTTCACGAGTTTTCTGAGGCTGTTTTCCACGGAGTAGCGGCCAATCGATACGACAACGGTACAGCATCCGGGCGGGGCCATTCCACCGACAAGACAAGAGTACTGGCTCAAGTGTTCCGTATCTATAGATCCGACCGTTGGATCGCGCTCAAAGTTTTTCACGAGTTTTCGGAGGCTGTTTTCAACGGAGTAGCGGCCAATCGATACGACAACGCTACAGCATCCGGGCGGGCCCATTCCACCGACAAGACAAGAGTACCGGCTCAAGAGTTCTGTATCTATAGATCCGACCGTTGGATCGCGCTCAAATTTTTTCACGAGTTTTCTGAGGCTGTTTTCCACGGAGTAGCGGCCAATCGATACGACAACGCTACAGCATCCGGGCGGGCTCATTCCACCGACAAGACAAGAGTACCGGCTCAAGAGTTCCGTATCTATAGATCCGACCGTTGGATCGCGCTCAAATTTTTTCACGAGTTTCGGAGGCTGTTTTCCATGGAGTTGCGGCCAATCGATACGATAAGGCGACAGCGTCCGGTCGTGGCTATTCCACCGACAAGACAAGAGTACCGACTCAAGAGTTCCGTATCTATAGATCCGACTGTTGGATCGCGCTCACATTTTTTCTCGAGTTTTTGGAGGCTGTTTTCCATGGAGTTGCGGCCAATCGATACGATAAGGCGACAGCGTCCGGTCGTGGCCATTCCACCGACAAGACAAGAGTACCGGCTCAAGAGTTCCGTATCTATAGATCCGACCGTTGGATCGGGCTGAAATTTTTTCACGAGTTTTCGGAGGCTGTTTTCCATGAAGTTGCGTTGAATCTGTACGACACGTCGACAGCGTCCCGGCGGGGCCATTCAACCGACAAGACAACAGTACGTGCTCAAGAGTTCTGTATCTATAGATTCGACCGTTGGATCGCGTTCAAATTTTTTCTCGAGTTTTCGGAGGGTGTTTTCCATGGAGTTGCGGCCAATCGATACGACAACGCGACAGCATCCAAGCAGGGCCATTCCACCGACAAGACAAGAGTACCGGCTCAAGAGTTCCGTATCTATAGATCCGACCGTTGGATCGCGCTCAAATTTTTTCACGAGTTTTCTGAGGCTGTTTTCCACGGAGTAGCGGCCAATCGATACGACAACGGTACAGCATCCGGGTGGGGCCATTCCACCGACAAGACAAGAGTACTGGCTCAAGTGTTCCGTATCTATAGATCCGACCGTTGGATCGCGCTCAAAGTTTTTCACGAGTTTTCGGAGGCTGTTTTCAACGGAGTAGCGGCCAATCGATACGACAACGCTACAGCATCCGGGCGGGCCCATTCCACCGACAAGACAAGAGTACCGGCTCAAGAGTTCTGTATCTATAGATCCGACCGTTGGATCGCGCTCAAATTTTTTCACGAGTTTTCTGAGGCTGTTTTCCACGGAGTAGCGGCCAATCGATACGACAATGCTACAGCATCCGGGCGGGCTCATTCCACCGACAAGACAAGAGTACCGGCTCAAGAGTTCCGTATCTATAGATCCGACCGTTGGATCGCGCTCAAATTTTTTCACGAGTTTTCTGAGGCTGTTTTCCACGGAGTAGCGGCCAATCGATACGACAACGCTACAGCATCCGGGCGGGGCCATTCCACCGACAAGACAAGAGTACTGGCTCAAGTGTTCCGTATCTATAGATCCGACCGTTGGATCGGGCTCAAAGTTTTTCACGAGTTTTCGGAGGCTGTTTTCAACGGAGTAGCGACCAATCGATACGACAACGCTACAGCATCCGGGCGGGCCCATTCCTCCGACAAGACAAGAGTACCGGCTCAAGAGTTCTGTATCTATAGATCCGACCGTTGGATCGCGCTCAAATTTTTTCACGAGTCTCGGAGGCTGTTTTCCATGGAGTTGCGGGCAATCGATATGATAAGGCGACAGCGTCCGGTCGGGGCCATTCCACCGACAAGACAAGAGTACCGGCTCAAGTGTTCCGTATCTATAGATCCGACCGTTGGATCGCGCTCAAATTTTTTCACGAGTTTTCGAAGGCTGTTTTCCATGATGTTGCGTTGAATCTGTACGACACGTCGACAACGTCCAAGCGGGGCCATTCAACCGACAAGACAACAGTACGTGCTCAAGAGTTCCGTATCTATAGATCCGACCATTGGATCGCGCTCACATTTTTTCTCGAGTTTTCAGAGGCTGTTTTCCATGGAGTTGCGCCCAATCGATACGACAACGCGACAGCATCTGGGCGGGGCCATTCCACCGACAAGACGAGAGTACCGGCTCAAGAGTTCCGTATCTATAGATCCGACCGTTGGATCGGGCTGAAATTTTTTCACGAGTTTTCGGAGGCTGTTTTCCATGAAGTTGCGTTGAATCTGTACGACACGTCGACAGCGTGCAGGCGGGGCATTCAACCGACAAGACAACAGTACGGGCTCAAGAGTTCCGTATCTATAGATCCGACCATTGGATGGCGTTCAAATTTTTTCTCGAGTTTTCGGAGGGTGTTTTCCATGGAGTTGCGGCCAATCGATACGACAACGCGACAACATCCACGCGGGGCCATTCCACCGACAAGACAAGAGTACCGGCTCAAGAGTTCCGTATTTATAGATCCGACCGTTGGATTGGGCTCAAAGTTTTTCACGAGTTTTCGGAGGATGTTTTCCACGGAGTAGCGGCCAATCGATACTACAACGCTACAGCATCCGGGCGGGGCCATTCCACCGACAAGACAAGAGTACCGGCTCAAGAGTTCCGTATCTATAGATCCGACCGTTGGATCGGGCTCAAAGTTTTTCACGAGTTTTCGGAGGCTGTTTTCAACGGAGTAGCGGCCAATCGATACGACAACGCTACAGCATCCGGGCGGGGCCATTCCACCGACAAGACTAGAGTACCGGCTCAAGAGTTCCGTATCTATAGATCCGACCGTTGGATCGCGCTCAAATTTTTTCACGAGTTTTCTGAGGCTGTTTTCCACGGAGTAGCGGCCAATCGATACGACAACGCTACAACATCCGGGCGGGCCCATTCCACCGACAAGACAAGAGTACCGGCTCAAGAGTTCCGTATCTATAGATCCGACCGTTGGATCGCGCTCAAATTTTTTCACGAGTTTCGGAGGCTGTTTTTCATGGAGTTGCGGCCAATCGATATGATAAGGCGACAGCGTCCGGTCGTGGCTATTCCACCGACAAGACAAGAGTACCGCCTCAAGAGTTCCGTATCTATAGATCCAACCGTTGGATCGCGCTCAAATTTTTTCACGAGTTTCGGAGGCTGTTTTCCATGGAGTTGCGGCCAATCGATATGATAAGGCGACAGCGTCCGGTCGGGGCCGTTCCACCGACAAGACAAGAGTACCGGCTCAAGAGTTCTGTATCTATAGATCCGACCGTTGGATCGCGCTCAAATTTTTTCACGAGTTTTCGAAGGCTGTTTTCCATGATGTTGCGTTGAATCTGTATGACAACGCGACAGCGTCCAGGCGGGGCCATTCGACCTACAAGACAAGAGTACCGGCTCAAGAGTTCCGTATCTATAGATCCGACCGTTGGATCGGGCTCAAAGTTTTTCACGAGTTTCAGAGGCTGTTTTCCATGGAGTTGCGGCCAATTGATACGATAAGGCGACAGCGTCCGGTCGGGGCCATTCCACCGACACGACCACTGTTGTAACCCATTTTTAGGTCCTCATTGTTGTAACCCAATTTTGGATTCACCAAGTTTTTGTTGAATGTTATTGTAACGCCCTGTAATTTCGTACATTCATAAAAGAACTTTGAGCATTAACTTTTAAAAAAATGGGTTTTTTTTTTTTATCCACCGAACTTATCGGAGACTTGCCGAAATTTCCACTGAAATTTTGGCAGAGTTTCCTTTATATCTGGAGGTCCCAAGTTATCGACAATCATCTTGTACAATTATACTTATTTCTCAATCACATCATAATCATGTAGAACCTCAACAACACATCATTCACGGTACATGCCTCACATTTCGCATGCTCATTTCTTTCCCATTAACACACATAATTCATAATAATTGCAAGTAAGCAAACTAAGAATTACAAATACAGAATAATACATTTTTATGTCCCGACACTTAATGTAAAAAAAAGTACTATTACATATTAAGTCATTTAGTTCCTTAATGACAAAATACATTAATGTTCATCTTCTTATTCAATCATGCAAAAGGAAACTAGAGGACCTGAAACGCTACTTCTGGTATGAATCTGAAGGACCTGCAATTTCATAATGTATATAATAAATATAGCATAAAAGGAAAATCACACAATACATGCACGAAGTTAAACATATATTCAACGATATGCAATCATAGCTCCTTGAAATTCACATTTATCCTTCCATTATTACATCTCTATCCATCCTTCCTAGAATCATTCAACATTTTCATTTTGTGTCTTGTTTCACCTCATGAGCGCATTTAATTCATTATAATAATTCAACATTTTCATTTTGTGTCTTGTTTCACCTCATGAGCGCATTTACTTCATTATAATATCTACCATGTGATTTCTCTCCCTCTTACTCTATCTCTTTATATATCAATTTCAATCCCAACATCTATTATACCTATTATGGCTTTTCCATATAAGATGTCAAACTCATCATTATTTCGGTCCAATTTTAGTTTATAAATATATTCCACTTACATATTTCTTGTGCCCATTTCAACACATTCCTATGTTTCTTTAGATTTTCAGTAAAATCTCTCATTATCATGGAACCGGCCATCATTTTCACAATATTCACATCCGATCCATCTTTGAGTAATATGACTATTATTGGCATTTTATTACACTATTATAATTATCACTAAATTCTTATCATGCCAGTAACAACATGAAACCTTAATACAACATATTTACATTATTGATCATAATTTCTTTGACATCCTCCCTGTGCGCAGGACATGATTCTCAAATTATATCAATTACAATTCTTTTCAATCAATTCAAAATACATCATATATATATCATTGCATTCTTTAAGTGTATAACACCTACCATGGTTAATGAACTTTTGCTCTCACGTCCCAAGCAATACGATATTTGCCTCCATCCTTCACAAGAATTAGATCCTCATCAGTTTCTTTTTTTTTTTGGAATAAATTACCATTTTTGTTTAACAATTAGTTATCATCCAACATTCCATTTATAATCTAACAAGTCAGTCATCCTGGCACTATTAACACCACACAAGTAAGTTTAATTCAAGTTGTATATTCCGGTCATTAGAAAACAAAACTAATGCCACTAGCCCATCACCGGGTAACTAGTTCCTCCGCCCATCTTATTCCATAATTTCCAATCAATATCCGCCTCTTCAAGGGCGAATGAATAATCCTATCAACATGTCAATCCCCATTTCATTAATATTTTTAATTATTACCTCTCCCCTAAAACTTGGAAGGGAATGCCGATACTAATAAATTTTCATTAGTGTTATTAGTCTCTCATATTAGGATCGGCTAATCAAGTTCATTATAAATGTCAAAATTAATACCATTGATTGATGTTATCGACTATTTCTAACATGAAATAGCCAATCAGATTTTTCTTTCCATAATATCTTGGAATATTTTCAGAAATGTTGATGTCAAGATTCTTGACATCATTAGCTTTCACTTCAGGAATAACTAGTCAAGTTTCGTGTGATTGCCGATATGGACAACACCGGTCAATATCATTAACTATTCTCACCTGAATAGTTAATCAAGTTCAGTATCCCTCGTTTTCAGGGATGATTATGCCGATGTTAGTAAACCTTACTAACAACATTAGCCTCCGCATTCGGGACCGGCTAATCAAGTTTCGTGTGATTTCCGATATTGACAGCACCGGTCAGTATCATTAACTATTCTCACCTGAATAGTTAATCAAGTTCAGTATCCCTCGTTTTCAGGGATGATTATGCCGATGTTAGTAAACCTTACTAACATCATTAGCCTCCGCATTCGGGACCGGCTAATCAAGTTTCGTGTGATTTCCGATATTCACAGCACCGGTCAATATCATTAACCTTTCACTCACCCCGGTCATCCACTTCGGATGCCATTAGCCAAAGCTAATCATTCATTTGTCCCGCCCATCCATCCGGATGTCATTAGCCGAAGCTAATCATTCATTTGTCCCGCCCATCCATCCGGATGTCATTAGCCGAAGCTAATCATTCGTTGTCCCGGCCATCCATTCGGATGCCATTAGCCGAAGCTAATCATTCGTTGTCCCGGCTATCCATTCGGATGCCATTAGCCGAAGCTAATCAGTCCTTCATCCCGGTCATCCATTCGGATGCCATTAGCCGAAGCTAATCAACCATTTGTCAACATTTAAGCCCGATGTTAGTAAATCTTACTAACATCATTAGCCTCCGCATTCGGGACCAGCTAATCAAGTTCGAGGAATGATCATCAATGAAGTCTATTAGTGTAATTCATATTCTTAACCCAGTCAAGTACTCAAATCCATTTTTAATTTCTCGTTTATTTCACTTTATCCTCTCTCTTTGTGGTTTCATCCATAGACGCAAAGACCAAGAATTTAATAAGTTCATAAATTAACGCTACGTAAAAAGTGTAGGTATAGAACACCTACCAGCTGCAGAAGCTCAACTCGCTCTTCCTTGTTGTTGTGTCCCTCCTGCAAAGCTCCTACTATACGAGCTCCTGAGAAGTCGAGTGAATGCTTCTCCTACATTTTTAATATAACATCCTGAATCATTATTGAATCTTCCCGATTTATTCATAATATTCATAAATTCACAAAATCAAATACTTCCGTAAACAATTTCCATGAATGTATTTTATTTTTGTACTTGTCATTTAAATTAAATGACCATTTAATTCAATTCTTCATCAATGATCTTCAATGTCCAAAGCGCATGACTTTTCGTCATCGATTTTCTTTTGTCCCAAGACATTTAATCTATCACCAAACAATGTAATTTAACTTAAATTTTATCAATGACTACACATGCCAATTTTTATCCAAAAGCACACTCAAAATGATTCCTTATATCATAATTCAACTTACAACATGATTTTCCATTCTAACACAACCAAAATATTAGTCAATCAGTATTCTTTATAGAATTTAACTATACCATCACTTATCAACACATCAAACATGACTCAAACAGAACACAAACACAACCATCATCATTAAACCATTACCATTATCCTTAGTCCCAAAACATATTTTTTTTATGCTAACCCTCATATTCTCATTCAATATTTCTCAAACCAAACTTAAAACATCATTATTTAAATTTAGAGTTCAATACATCCAAACGGTGGAATTATACATCATCGTCATTAGAATAACATATCCAAAATTAACATACATCCAACGGTTAAAACTCCCGATATCAGAACAATACCGGACTGACCTGAAATTTAGAGACCTGCTGTTCAGGAAGTACATAACGGCTGACGAACAAGGCTGTCTTGAAGGGTGATTTTCCAGAAATGTTCCTCCGATGACAGCCCTCAAACAAAGTCTGATATTTACAATCCCTCCGGTCAGAATGTAGGTGACATTGACTATAATAACATATCCAAAATTCACATACATCCAACGGTTAAAACTCCTGATATCAGAACAATAACGGACTGACATGAAATTTGGAGACCTGTTGTTCAGGAAGTACAATTTCTTGTAGGAGTGTTCTTTTCCGATCTTAACCGTTCCGAATTTATATAACATCTGGATGAACAACATATCCAAAATCCAGACCAATCCAACGGTGAAATGATGATATAACAGCTGACGAACAAGGCTGTCCTGAAGTATGATTTTCCAGAAATGTTCCTCCGGTGACAGCCCTCAAACGAAGTCTGATATTTACAATCCCTCCAGTCAGAATGTAGGTGACATTGAGCATAATAACATATCCAAAAATCAATTTAATCCAACGGTGGAAAGTCAAACTATGGCTGCCGAAGTGCCTGCCCTGTTGCAATCCCAAAACCCATAGTTTCAAATCAATTGATTCTTTCTATTTTTCAGCAAATCAAGCCATTTTCATGCAATTAATCTCGAAATTCACATGAACAATTACTCCCCCAAAATATTTATATGAACCCTAGAATTTTAAACTTGGGGGTTTTCTTCTCCTCATGCAAGAACAAGAGAGAAAAACGAAATTACTAAAGGGTATATTGCTTACCTTTGCTACTTTAACTTATTTCAATGAATTCTTGCAAAAATTTACAAAAATCATGTCCTCCTCTTCCAATTTCCAGCTTCTTCTCTTTGTTTCTCTCAAGCTCTATAACTCTCTAAGTTGTTATTTAATTTGTTTTCTTGGATAGGATCCTCCTAAGAACACTCCCTTTTTGATTTAGCTTGAAGAGATGAAGAGAAAATGAAGAAAATAGGACAAAACAAATGGTCTCCCTCCTGTTTCCTTTTTCATTTGCAGAGGAGGACGTGTTCTGGTTTTAAAGAGAGGAGAGGAGAGTATTTGTTTTGATAAAATTACAAAAATACCCCTTGTGTCATCTTCTTTCATTTACCCGATTTTCAGTACTCTTCGTAAATCTTTTCCAACTCCGATTAACATGAAATTTGAACCTAATATAAAACAATATGTCTGGAGATTCCTTACAAAATTTCAACCCGATCCAACGGTCGGATTGAGATATATCATCGATATCGTAAAACTAGACAATTAGTGTCTTTTACACAAAAATCTGAATTTCATGCATTAATTTATTTACTTAGATCCTCATGACATTTCCCTTAATTTATACTCAATAAATTCAATATTACCACATTTATCATTAATTTGTCAAAATACGTGTTTTGACCGGGGTTTACATATCTTCTATTATTATTATTTTTGTTTTCTTATTCTTTCATCCATTGAAACCTCATCACTGGTTTCACCAACATTACAAGTTTTAAACTAAAAATCATGACTCTCTTTTCGACTTCAACAATATCTTTAAATTTGTTTATGGAGATCATTCTCTCTCTCACATGACACATTTATTGTCATTCCTACTATTTATTCATTTCTTTCATACCGAATATCCATTACTCATCGAAACGTCATTACTTCAATCCTATGTGTTGTTTTTTTTTATTCTTTCTTTTTATTATTATTGTTCTTATTATTTATTTTTATTTACGGGGGTTTACAATTATTTTATTTCTATTATTATTTATAAAAATCCAAAAAATAAAAAAGTTTAAAATTCAAAAGAATATTTTTTTCTCGAGTCAACCGCATCTTTCCATCAAAACCGAGTTCACCGGGTCAATACGGGTCAAACCATATCGACCAGGGTAAAAAATGAGTTTTCGGGCTGTTTCGGGTCATTTTCGGCCAAGACCGAGTTCACCGGGTCGATACGGGTCTAACCATGTCGACCGGGATGAAAAATGAGTTTCAGGTCATTTTGGGTCAAAACTATTATTTTGTGGTCAAAACCCGGTTCACCGGGTTGATACCCACTGAAAGTTTTTTATGTTTCGACATAATTTTCGGTAATTAAAATGGATTTTTAGCGGTTGAGTCGGGCTTTTTCTAATACTGATTTAAGTTTTTAATTTTACCTATATAAATATTTATTATTATATAAAATAAAATTTTTTTTTGTCATATTAGGCATGTTAGGCAATGTTAGGCAGGGACGTTTTTTCTTACAATTAGGCAACAATTTAGGCAGAAATCAACTCTTATGTTACTGTTCACTGGCTATAAATAGCCGGTGACAATCACTGAGAAAAAAAAAGAAAGAAAGGGAGAAGAGAAACCGAAGAGAGGGAGAACCCGAGAGAGAGGGAGAGACAAAGACAGAAGGGAGAAGAGAGGGAGAAGACCGAGAGAAGAGAGGAAGAGAAGGCAGAGAAGAGAAAGGAAGAAGCAGAGAAGAAAACAGAAACAACAGAGGAGAGAGAGAGAAGGAAAACCGCCGGCCACCGCGAACCGCCAGCACCGCCACCCCCCTGCCGCATCAGCTGCTGTCAGCATCACCATCGCTCCAGGTAACTTTCTACCTTTCTCGTCATTTTTTTTTGCTCCAGCTTCATCTGCATGCAGAACGTTTACGTTCTGCAGCAGATGAAGATTAATTAGCTAGTTACTGTGCTGCGCACAGTAACTGGCTAATTAATTCACGGGTTACTGTGTGCACAATAGCCCGGTTACTATGCACATGTACAGTGCAAATTAATTCTCTGGTACTGTACACACAGTAACCCCGGTTACTGTGTGCACAGTACCAGCCCATGCATTTGGGCCAGGTTCGGCCCAGCCCATGTATTTGGGCCTGACCCGGCCCATTTCAAAGAAACAAAATCAAAAAATATTTGTTTCAGCATTTTGTAATTTTTCCACATAGTTTTTATGTCATTTTGATTAATATTGGGTGGTATTTTATGTTGTTAAAAATACAAAAATCTGATATTAAAATACCCGGTTTTCGTCAAAAACTTCCAAAAATACAAAAAAATTGAAAAAAGAGAAAAAAATGTTTTTGTGCATACGGCCAAGTGTCTCAAAGCTAAAAAATCATATTGTATTTTTCATACACCAAAAAACAATGTTTTAGCATGCATTTTGGCTTTAATAACCAGTTTATTAAAGTCAAGAGAATATTGGCCAAAATTTCAAAAACAACAAAAAATTTTATTTTGTTTGTCTCTTAGTATCTGGGGTATGACATTACACGTAATGCATATTCTGGATATTTAATTCTTTTCGGACAATAGAATCCGGGGTATGACATTACATGTAATGCGTATTCTGAACAATAAGAAACCACAACACGACCTTAGATTTTATCAGACATTAAAACAATGCAGCCTACCTTAGGTAGGGCGTAGTTGGGGTGCTAATACCTTCCTTTACGCAACCAGTCTCCGTACCCGATCTCTAAAGACCAGTTAAGGTTCCTAGTAACCAGAATACTAGGTGGCGACTCCCTATCCTTTTTTTAGCTTAGAGATAACGAACTCCTTGTCTCACCATATTTTCCATGCCAAATAGACAACATACCACACCCTCATGAAGGGTTGAGGGTGGACGATCGCCGCGCCGCCGCACACGTGCGACAACCACAGTTCGGGCTCAAAAGGTCCCTATCTATAGATCGACCGTTGCATCGCGCTCAAATTTTTTCACGAGTTTCGGAGGCTGTTTTCCATGGAGTTGCGGCCAATCGATACGATAAGGCCACAGCGTCCGGTCGAGGCCATTCCACCGACAAGACAAGAGTATCGGCTCAAGAGTTCCGTATCTATAGATCCGACCGTTGGATCGGGCTCAAAGTTTTTCACGAGTTTTCGGAGGCTGTTTTCCACGGAGTAGCGGCCAATCGATACGACAACGCTACAGCATCCGGGCGGGCCCATTCCAACGACAAGACAAGAGTACCGGCTCAAGAGTTCCGTATCTATAGATCCGACCGTTGGATCGCGCTCAAATTTTTTCACGAGTTTCGGAGGCTGTTTTCAATGGAGTTGCGGCCAATCGATACGATAAGGCGACAGCGTCCGGTCGTGGCTATCCCACCGACAAGACAAGAGTACCGACTCAAGAGTTCCGTATCTATAGATCCGACCGTTGGATCGCGCTCAAATTTTTTCTCGAGTTTTCGGAGGCTGTTTTCCATGGAGTTGCGGCCAATCGATACAACAACGCGACAGCATCCGGGCGGGGCCATTCCACCGACAAGACAAGAGTACCGGCTCAAGAGTTCCGTATCTATAGATCCGACCGTTGGATCGCGCTCAAATTTTTTCACGAGTTTCTGAAGGCTGTTTTCCATGATTTTGCGTTGAATCTGTACGACACGTCGACAGCGTCCCGGCGGGGCCATTCAACCGACAAGACAACAGTACGTGCTCAAGAGTTCCGTATCTATAGATCCGACCATTGGATCGCGCTCACCTTTTTTTTTTTTGATTAACGTGGGTGTCCGGGCCAGCTTACGCGCACCTCGACTAATCCCACGGGCCCTGAAGTTAACGACCATGTAAGCCTCCAGTGGCCATCATATGAGCAACCTAGGGATTGAACCTGAGACCACAGAGGGAGCAAACCTCTTGGTCCCAAGCTTTTACCGCTGGGCCACCACCTAGATGGTTGCGCTCACCTTTTTTTTCTCGAGTCTTCGGAGGCTGTTTTCCATGGAGTTGCGGCCAATCGATACGACAACGCGACAACATCCGGGCGGGGCCATTCCACCGACAAGACAAGAGTACCGGCTCAAGAGTTCCGTATCTATAGATCCGACCATTGGATCGCGCTCAAATTTTTTCACGAGTTTCGGAGGCTGTTTTCCATGGAGTTGCGGCCAATCGATACGATAAGGCGACAGTGTCCGGTCGGGGCCATTCCACCGACAAGACAAGAGTACCGGCTCAAGAGTTCCGTATCTATAGATCCGACCGTTGGATCGGGCTCAAATTTTTTCACGAGTTTCCGGAGGCTGTTTTCCACGGAGTAGCGGCCAATCGATACGACAACGCTACAGCATCCGGGCGGGCCCATTCCACCGACAAGACAAGAGTACCTGCTCAAGAGTTCCGTATCTATAGATCCGACCGTTGGATCGCGCTCAAATTTTTTCACGAGTTTCGGAGGCTGTTTTCCATGGAGTTGCAGCCAATCGATACGATAAGGCGACAGCGTCCGGTCGTGGCTATCCCACCGACAAGACAAGAGTACCGACTCAAGAGTTCCATATCTATAGATCCGACCGTTGGATCGCGCTCAAATTTTTTCACGAGTTTCGGAGGCTGTTTTCCATGGAGTTGCGGCCAATCGATATGATAAGGCGACAGCGTCCGGTCGGGGCCATTCCACCGACAAGACAAGAGTACCGGCTCAAGAGTTCCGTATCTATAGATCCGACCGTTGGATCGCGCTCAAATTTTTTCACGAGTTTCCGAAGGCTGTTTTCCATGAAGTTGCGTTGAATCTGTACGACACATCGACAGCATCCAGGCGGGGCCATTCAACCGACAAGACAACAGTACGGGCTCAAGAGTTCCGTATCTATAGATCCGACCATTGGATCGCGCTCAAATTTTTTCACGAGTTTTCAGAGGCTGTTTTCCAATCGATACGACAACGCGACAGCATCCGGGCGGGGCCATTCCACCGACAAGACAAGAGTACCGGCTCAAGAGTTCCGTATCTATAGATCCGATCGTTGGATCGCGCTCAAAATTTTTCACGAGTTTCGGAGGCTGTTTTCCATGGAGTTGCGGCCAATCGATACGATAAGGCGACAGTGTCCGGTCGGGGCCATTCCACCGACAAGACAAGAGTACCGGCTCAAGAGTTCCGTATCTCTAGATCCGATCGTTGGATCGGGCTCAAATTTTTTCACGAGTTTTCGGAGACTGTTTTCCATGAAGTTGCGTTGAATCTGTACGACACATCGACAGCGTCCAGGCGGGGCCATTCAACCGACAAGACAACAGTACGGGCTCAAGAGTTCCGTATCTATAGATCCGACCATTGGATCGCGTTCAAATTTTTTCACGAGTTTTCGGAGGATGTTTTCCACGGAGTAGCGGCCAATCGATACGACAACGCTACAGCATCCGAGCGGGGCCATTCCACCGACAAGACAAGAGTACCGGCTCAAGAGTTCCGTATCTATAGATCTGACCGTTGGATCGGGCTCAAAGTTTTTCACGAGTTTTCGGAGGATGTTTTCCACGGAGTAGCGGCCAATCGATACGACAACGCTACAACATCCGGGCGGGGCCATTCCACCGACAAGACAAGAGTACCGGCTCAAGAGTTTCGTATCTATAGATCCGACCATTGGATCGCGTTCAAATTTTTTCTCGAGTTTTCGGAGGGTGTTTTCCATGGAGTTGCGGCCAATCGATACGACAACGCGACAGCATCCAAGCGGGGCCATTCCACCGACAAGACAAGAGTACCGGCTCAAGAGTTCCGTATCTATAGATCCGACCGTTGGATCGGGCTCAAAGTTTTTCACGAGTTTTCGGAGGATGTTTTCCACGGAGTAGCGGCCAATCGATACGACAACGCTACAGCATCCGGTCGGGGCCATTCCACCGACAAGACAAGAGTACCGGCTCAAGAGTTCCGTATCTAAAGATCCGACCATTGGATCGCGTTCAAATTTTTTCTCGAGTTTTCGGAGGGTGTTTTCCATGGAGTTGCGGCCAATCGATACGACAACGCGACAGCATCCAAGCGGGGCCATTCCACCGACAAGACAAGAGTACCGGCTCAAGAGTTCCGTATCTATAGATCCGACCGTTGGATCGCGCTTAAATTTTTTCACGAGTTTCCGAAGGATGTTTTCCACGGAGTAGCGGCAAATCGATACGACAATGCTACAGCATCCGGGCGGGGCCATTCCACCGACAAGACAAGAGTACCGGCTCAAGAGTACCGTATCTATAGATCCGACCGTTGGATCGCGCTCAAATTTTTTCACGAGTTTTCAGAGGCTGTTTTCCACGGAGTAGCGGCCAATCGATACGACAACGCTACAGCATCCGGGCGGGCCCATTCCACCGACAAGACAAGAGTACCGGCTCAAAAGTTCCGTATCTATAGATACGACCGTTGGATCGCGCTCAAATTTTTTCACGAGTTTCGGAGGCTGTTTTCCATGGAGTTGCGGCCAATCGATATGATAAGGCGACAGCGTCCGGTCGGGGCCATTCCACCGACAAGACAAGAGTACCGGCTCAAGAGTTCCGTATCTATAGATCCGACCGTTGGATCGCCCTCAAATTTTTTGCAGGAGTTTCCGGAGGCTGTTTTCCATGAAGTTGCGTTGAATCTGGACGACACGTCGACAGCGTCCAGGCGGGGCCATTCAACAGACAAGACAACAGTACGGGCTCAAGAGTTCCGTATCTATAGATCCGACCAATGGATCGCGCTCAAATTTTTGCTCGAGTTTTCGGAGGCTGTTTTCAATGGAGTTGTAACAACTCGGCTTTCCAAGCCCAAAACACAATAATTTTTTTTTTTTTTTATGCATTCAATCCACATGGTGCCGGCAATCAATGAATCTAAATCCTCACATCATCGAAATACAATCCATACAATCAACATTTCATTTCAAAGTGAATCTTACACAAACACGTAATAATAAGGTTGCTTGATTTGAAGTTCGTATTAAAAATATATACATAGACATGAGTTTACAGTCTTCTCCTACTAATAGTCATCACAATTTTAAACAAAAAGGATCTAATAAAAGTTATACATTCAGTACATTGATCCATACAAAATACATTGTGATTTAAGATACATCTACATAATTCCTTGCAAAATAGGTTCCCGTGTATCGGGTTTCCTAGACATCTCGTTGGTGTGAAGTCCCTGCAGCAGTACAAACATTTAAGAGAATGCAAATATTTAATAATAATAAGAATGGTAACTCACGGTTTGGCAATTAAATAAAACATTAACAATTATAATTTCTTCATGTATTTGCTACAACAACTAGTAGTACATATAGATACACAAGTTTTCGGATGCCATTCGCCAAAACTAGTCATTCATTTGTGTCGGCCTTCCATGGCGAAAGCTGCGTCGCTGCCGATCCAAAATCGGCAGCAGAAACTGCATTGCTGCCGATCAAGGAATCGGCAGCGAAAACTGTGTTGCTGCCGATCCAGAATCGGCAGCGGAATCTGCGTCGCTGCCGATTTCTGTATCGACAGCAGAATCTGCGTTGCTGCCGATTCAGAATCGGCAGCGGAAATCTGCGTCGCTGCCGATCCAGAATCGGCAGCGGAATCTGCGTCGCTGCCGATCCAGAATCGGCAGCGGAATCTGCGTCGCTGCCGATTTCTGTATCGGCAGCAGAATCTGCGTGGCTGCCGATTCAGAATCGGCAGCGGAAATCTGCGTCGCTGCCGATCCAGAATCGGCAGCGAAATCTGCGTCGCTGCCGATTTCTGCTTCGGCAGCGAAGTCACTCTTTTATCCCAGCCATCCATCCGTTTGGATGCCATTAGCCGAAGCTAATCATTCTTTGTCCCGGCCATCCATTCGGACGCCATTAGCCGAAGCTAATCACTCTTTTGTCCCGGCCATCCTTTCGGATGCCATTAGCCGAAGCTAATCATTCTTTGTCCCGGCCATCCCTTCGGACGCCATTAGCCGAAGCTAATCATTCTTTGTCCCGGCCATCCGTTTGGATGCCATTAGCCGAAGCTAATCACTCTTTTTGTCCCGGCCATCCTTTCGGATGCCATTAGCCGAAGCTAATCATTCTTTAATCAACATTCAAGCGTTCAACAATCTAATATCGGTTCTAACAATATGATAGTACTCAAGTTAAAATATTTCAAGATTCAACGTAAGAAAAAGGAAGGTGCAAGTCACCTACCTGCTCCACCTGTGGGTCGTTCCTGTCTTGATGATGGTCCACTCCCGACCGCACCACCTAAGACATCAATGGTCACAAATTAGCACATTTGTATTTATTTTATTTTTGAATCATATTCATCATCACACTTATTTCAAGAGTTCATATGTTCACATTCAAGTGTTCCCTATTTTACATCATCATAACATGCAATTGTTACTAGCATTTAAGTCATTCCCGCCTAGGAGGCTTATTGTAGGAATTCGGCAGCGAGAACTGGTTCGCTGCGGGCTGCCAGTTCGGCAGCGACAACTGTTTCGCTGCCGGCAGCCAGTTCGGCAACGAAAACTGCATTGCTGTTGGCGCCACAGTTTCGCTGCGCAACGCACAAATCGGCAGCGAATATCAATTCGCTGCAGGAGGTTCAGTTGCGGCAGCGAAACAGAATTTTGCTGCGCAATACACAAATCGGCAGCGAATATCAATTCGCTGCAGGAGGTTCAGTTGCGGCAGCGAAACAGAATTTCGCTGCGCAACACACAAATCGGCAGCGAATATCAATTCGCTGCAGGAGGTTTAGTTGCGGCAGCGAAACAGAATTTCGCTGCGCAACACACAAATCGGCAGCGAATATCAATTCGCTGCAGGAGGTTCCGTTGCGGCAGCGAAACAGAATTTCGCTGCGCAACACACAAATCGGCAGCGAATATCAATTCGCTGCAGGAGGTTCCGTTGCGGCAGCGAAACAGAATTTCGCTGCGCAACACACAAATCGGCAGCGAATATCAATTCGCTGCAGGAGGTTCAGTTGCGGCAGCGAAACAGAATTTCGCTGCGCAACACACAAATCGGCAGCGAATATCAATTCGCTGCAGAAGGTTCCGTTGCGGCAGCGAAACAGAATTTCGCTGCGCAATACACAACTCGGAACCATCAATTTCAGCACATAGTTCTTCAACAAAATTCCAGCAATAACATCACAGCAGAACGCATTAAATTCCAGCACTAACATCACAGCAGAACACATTAAATTCCAGCACTAACATCACAGCAGAACACATTAAATTCCAGCAAGAACATCACAGCAGAACACATTAATTGCAGCAACAATCATCACAACAGAACACATTAATTCCAGCAGCAACATCACAACAGAAACACATTTAATTTCAGCAGAACACACACACACATGCATGCTGGCCTACCCCATAGTTAAAGCCAGCTTCTACCATAATTGTTAGATGTTTTGAAATTGACTTTATTTCACTTCTGTTTGCTAGTTCTCCTAGTTAATTTCAGTTTCCCCCATAGTTGGCTTAGGTCTTAGATCAATTTTTCTTAGGGTTTTTCTTCTTCATTTTCGTTTTTGATTTTAAGGGGGAGAGGAAAGGGAGTTCCATGACTCATACCTTCTGAATTTAACTAAGTTTGAGGAAGGTTTGACACTATTCTTTTCTCTTCAGCTGCTGGTTCTCTTCCTTCTTCTTCCTCTCACGTTTTCCAGCTCTCTTTTTCCTCTCCTCTATGCAGCTGCCCACTCCTCTCTCAAGGTCTCATCTCTCCCTCACAAGCTCACAAGACACTCTACTAGTTTGATTCACGTTTTTGATGTGAAAGGGGAAGGGAAGAATGACATGCAGCTGCTGGTTTGGGAAGAAGATGAGTCATTCTCTCTCCCCTCTTTGTATTTATACTACCCATCAAATGAATTGGGTTGTTTGGGGGTTGGTTTAGGTGTGTCCTTATCCTTGTTTGGTTTATCTAAAACCAGTTTTTACCCCTCCCTCCCAGCTGTGCGTCACTGTTGATTGAGAAATCGGCAGCCGAAAACTGCGTCGCTGCCGATTTCTGCATCGGCAGCGAAATCTGCGTCGCTGCCCAATCCAGAATCGGCAGCGAAAACTGCGTCGCTGCCGATTTCTGCATCGGCAGCGAAATCTGCATTCACCACCATCTTTCTCTCTCTCTTTCTCTTTAAATATATATATATATATAGACATAGTTATATATTTTCGTTTGGGTGTTTACATTCTCCCCTCCTAAATATGAATTTCGTCCTCGAAATTTAAAAAGTTTCACACTCCATACCTGGTAGTTCAAATAAATTGGGGTACTTTTTCCTCATCTCAGCCTCCCTCTCCCAAGTTTCCTCTTCTACTTGAGCATTTCGCCATAAGATTCTGACGATGGGGATCTTTTTGCTCCGTAACTCCTTCACTTCTTGATCTAGTATCCTTATGGGTCTCAATTCCAGTGTTAAGTCTTCCTTGACTTCTACTGGAACCTGGGGTAGAACTCGGGCGGGGTCTACGTCAGCCTTCCTTAACAAGGAGACATGGAACACATCATGGACCCTGGCTAACTGTGGGGGCAAATCCACCTTGTAGGCTACTGGTCCAACTCGTTGTAAGATTTTGAAGGGTCCGATGAAACGGGGAGTTAGCTTCCCTTTCAACCCAAACCGTAACATGTTCTTCCATGGGGCTACCTTCAGGAACACCTGGTCCCCCATACTGAACTCGAGAGGTCTTCTCCTCACATCGGCATACTTCTTCTGTCTATCCTGCGCGGCTTTGATGCGATCCCTGATAGTTCTCACTTTCTCCGTGGTGACTTGGACCAATTCTGCGCCATATAACTTCCGGTCCCCAATTTCCTCCCAACACAAAGGAGTTCTGCACCTCCTACCATACAAGGCTTCATACGGGGCCATCCCTATTGTGGCTTGATGACTATTGTTATACGTGAACTCCACCAATGCCATGTGTTCCTCCCAGTTTCCTCCAAATTCTAGCACACAGGCCCGTAATAGGTCTTCCAAGACTTGGATGACTCTTTCCGATTGGCCATCCGTTTGAGGGTGAAACGCAGTGCTCATGTCCAACCTTGTCCCCAAGGCATGTTGTATGCTCGGCCAAAGTCGAGAGGTGAACCTGGGATCTCGATCCGATACAATGGACACCGGAATCCCATGAAGTCGTACCACCTCGTTTATGTAGATCTTGGCAAGCTTGTCCACCGAGTCGGTCATCTTTACGGGCAAGAATAGTGCGGATTTCGTCAACCGATCTACAATGACCCATATCGCATCATTTCCTTTTCTCCCTTTGGGAAATCCTGACACGAAATCCATGGTGATCATCTCCCACTTCCATTCTGGAATTTGTAATGGTTGTAATGGTCCCGCAGGCCTTTGGTGTTCAACCTTGACTTGTTGACATATCCCACACTTTGACACATACTCAGCTATGTCCCTTTTCATATTAGGCCACCAATAGAGGTGTTTCAGGTCTCGATACATCTTAGTGCTGCCAGGATGTATGGAGAATTTGGACTCATGAGCTTCTTGTAGAATCATCCGTTTGACTGTTTCGTCATCAGGCACGTACAACCGTTGTCCCATCATCAAGGATCCATCATCCGCTACTCGGAATTTCATTTCTACCCCGGCCTCCACATTCTTCCTAATCTTGGACCCCACCTTGTCATGGAATTGGGCATGTAGTATATGTTCTCGATACGTTGGTCGCACCAATAATTGGGCTACTAACCCACCTCTTGTATCAATTCCCAAATCTGCACCCAACTCTTTTAATTCTGCCAATTGCCGCTCCTTTCCCACTGTTAAGCTTCCCAAGGAGGCTTTATTTTTTCGACTGAGGGCATCTGCCACCACATTTGCTTTCCCCGGATGGTATTCTATGGTGCAATCATAATCCTTAATGAGCTCTATCCACCTTCTTTGCCGCATGTTCAACTCCTTTTGCGACATCAGATACTTCAGGCTCTTATGATCAGTAAAAATTTGGGTTCGAGACCCATACAAATAGTGTCTCCATATCCTCAAGGCAAATACTACAGCTGCCAACTCCAGGTCGTGCACCGGGTAGTTCACCTCATGAGTCTTTAATTGTCTTGATGCATAGGCGATCACCTTCCCATGTTGCATCAAAACACACCCCAATCCCTTCCCCGAGGCATCACTATATACCACAAAACCCTCGGTCCCTGAGGGGAGAGTTAAGACTGGAGCAGTGGTGAGCCTCCTCTTCAATTCTTGGAAGCTTGCCTCACATTCTTCCGACCACACCCATTTCTTATCCTTCCTAGTTAGCTGGGTCAAAGGGGTTGCAATCAGGGAAAAACCTTCGATAAATCTCCGATAGTATCCTGCAAGTCCCAGGAAACTACGTATTTCAGTGACCGAAGTCGGTCTTTCCCATTTCACGACTGCTTCGACTTTTTGAGGGTCGACAAAAACACCTTCGGCTGAAATGACATGTCCCAAAAACATCACTCTTTTAAGCCAAAATTCACATTTACTCAGTTTTGCATATAGCTGGTGATCTCTCAAGGTTTGTAAGGTTTGTCTCAAGTGTTCTTCGTGCTCCTTGAAAGAATTTGAGTACACCACTATATCATCAATGAATACCACCACAAACTTATCCAGGTATGGTTGGAAAACCCGATTCATCAAATCCATGAAGAGGGCTGGGGCGTTCGTCAACCCGAACGGTAATACCAAAAATTCATAGTGTCCGTAACGAGTTCTAAATGCGGTCTTTGCTACATCCGCTTCTTTAATCTTCATCTGATAGTACCCTGATCTCAGATCTATCTTCGAGAATGCCCTTGCTCCTTTTAATTGGTCGAACAAATCATCTATCCGAGGCAACGGATACTTGTTTTTCATTGTTATTTTGTTCAACTGTCGATAGTCAATACAAAGCCTATGGGTTCCATCTTTCTTTCTTACAAATAGGACCGGTGCTCCCCAAGGAGAATTACTGGGCCGTATGAACCCTTTGTCTAATAATTCCTGTAATTGAGTCTTTAACTCGTTCAGTTCTGCTGGAGCCATCTGATACGGTTGTTGGGCAATAGGTGAAACTCCAGGAAAAGTGTCTATAGACACCTCTACTTCTCGCTCCGGGGGTAGTCCTGGTAGTTCTTCTGGAAACACATCTGGGAAATCCTTCACCACAGGAATATCCTTCAATCGTGGACCTTCATCATTAGAGTTTAAGATGTATGCGAGGTAACCCATACATCCCTTTCTTAAAAGTTTTTGGGCTGTTACCACCGATATTAAAGCATTCAGTTTGGGAAGTCTCTCTCCTTTAAAAGTTATTTTCTCGCCCTTAGGTGTTTGGAAAGTGACAGTTTTCGCATAACAATCTATTAGTGCTTTGTATTTACTCAACCAATCCATGCCTAGTATTATGTCAAAATCATGCAGCTCTAAGGGAATCAAATCTACTTCTGTTCCATACCCGGATAAACTAACCCCCACATCCACATATACAATATTTGTTTCAACCATGTTTCCCATTGGAGTTCCAATTACAAACCCCTTCTCTACCATTTTTACTTCCTTTCTCAATTTAGTGACAATTCTCTTAGCAATGAATGAGTGGGTGGCACCCGGATCAAACAACACATGCACATTAAAACCATTCAATAGAAGTGTACCTGCCACCACATCTGATGCAGCCCTGGCCTCCTCCTGTGTCAGGTGGAAGACCCTCCCCGAGGTCCGATCATTTTGTGCCCTCGGCTTCCCTCGACTGGAGTTTGCCCCTGATTGAGAAGATCTCACTGGCCTATTAACGGTGACTGACTGCTGGTGGCTCTGACTTGGCTGTCTGTAGCTCTGTACTTGTCCGGTGTTCCTCTTGGGGCAGTCCCTCTTGTAATGACCTCTTCCACCACAGTAATGACACCCCTGATTAAGATACTGACAATTCCTCCACCTATGGCCCTCTCCTCTGCACACAAAACATCGCCCGGGGGAAACTGAGCAATCCCCAGGGTGTTTTTGTCCACACTTTACACAAAAAGGATAGTCAACACCCTTGCGGTCACCGGTCCCAGTAGAAGAGTTTGCCCTCGAGTGCGACTGTCCAACCATTACTCTCCCACTTGATTGCTGGTGAGGCGGTAATATCCAACTCCCCTTTTTTCCGTGCTGCTCAAACACTCCACTTTTTCCTTTCTTCGGGTGCGGTGGTCTGCCGCTGAAATAGTCCCCATCTCTCTTTTTGCTTATACTCTGATACCCCCCTTGGCTTTCTCCAATACATGCCTCCAGAGCTTGTGCAGCCTCAATCAACTCCCTCACCGATTTAAATCGCAAGGCGATCAATCCTTGTCTCAAATCCTGTCGTAACCCATCTCTCAACTTTTCAATCATATGTTCCTCTGTCGGCACATAATGTGGGGCGAACAATGAAAGGTCATGGAATCTCCTTTCGTACTCCAATACTGACATATCACCCTGTCTCAATGCCAAGAACTCTTGTTCTTTCACCTTGCGATGATACTTGGAATAAAACTGATTCTCAAACTCTGTCTTGAAATCACTCCAAGTTAGTGTCTCAGTCGCACGCCTCAGCTGAACTGTTTCCCACCATGTCATGGCCCTATCAGACAGTAACTGGGATGCACAATTTACCCTCAAACCCTCGGGTATGCTTATTTGAATCATTGTCTTTTCTACCTTCCTGATCCATCTTCCAGCTATCTCTGCATCTTGTTCCCCCATGTACGGTTCACAGCCCATTTCCCTCATACTCTTAACTAGTCGCACCAGTGGTACCACATTATCCATGGTCATGCTAGTCGTAGGGGCTGCTGGTGGAATCTGCGTGGTGGGAGTTGTTTGTGCCGCTGAACTAGCCATGCCTTCCATCACTGCTTTAACTATTTGTACAAGGAGTCCTGCATCTACATATTGTGGGGGCACACCAGTTGGAACAGTAGATGGTTGTGCTTCTGATCTTTCTCGCTGCTCCGTTGCGACTGGGGGTGTTCCCTCTGTCTGATGAGGCCTCGGGCCTTCCCCTGCCACCGTATCTTCCCCCTGCAAGGTTTCGGGTGGTATTATCGGAGCATGAGATGCCGTATCATCTAAGGGATCTTCATCTTGCCAACCTTGGGCACCTCGGTTCATGCCCCTCCTTTCTAAGGAGGGCGGCTCAGTTCGTGTCCCTTGTCGGGTGCGTACCATCCTGAAATTCATCACAACAACACATTTATTAATGATCCTCAGGATCCATACCAAGTGCTCTGATACCAACTGTAACAACCCGGCTTTCCAAGCCCAAAACACAATAATTTTTTTTTTTTTATGCATTCAATCCACATGGTGCCGGCAATCAATGAATCTAAATCCTCACATCATCGAAATACAATCCATACAATCAACATTTCATTTCAAAGTGAATCTTACACAAACACGTAATAATAAGGTTGCTTGATTTGAAGTTCGTATTAAAAATATATACATAGACATGAGTTTACAGTCTTCTCCTACTAATAGTCATCACAATTTTAAACAAAAAGGATCTAATAAAAGTTATACATTCAGTACATTGATCCATACAAAATACATTGTGATTTAAGATACATCTACATAATTCCTTGCAAAATAGGTTCCCGTGTATCGGGTTTCCTAGACATCTCGTTGGTGTGAAGTCCCTGCAGCAGTACAAACATTTAAGAGAATGCAAATATTTAATAATAATAAGAATGGTAACTCACGGTTTGGCAATTAAATAAAACATTAACAATTATAATTTCTTCATGTATTTGCTACAACAACTAGTAGTACATATAGATACACAAGTTTTCGGATGCCATTCGCCAAAACTAGTCATTCATTTGTGTCGGCCTTCCATGGCGAAAGCTGCGTCGCTGCCGATCCAAAATCGGCAGCAGAAACTGCATTGCTGCCGATCAAGGAATCGGCAGCGAAAACTGGGTTGCTGCCGATCCAGAATCGGCAGCGGAATCTGCGTCGCTGCCGATTTCTGTATCGGCAGCGGAAATCTGCGTTGCTGCCGATTCAGCATCGGCAGCGGAAATCTGCGTCGCTGCCGATCCAGAATCGGCAGCGGAATCTGCGTCGCTGCCGATTTCTGTATCGGCAGCAGAATCTGCGTTGCTGCCGATCCAGAATCGGCAGCGGAAATCTGCGTCGCTGCCGATCCAGAATCGGCAGCGAAATCTGCGTCGCTGCCGATTTCTGCTTCGGCAGCGAAGTCACTCTTTTATCCCAGCCATCCATCCGTTTGGATGCCATTAGCCGAAGCTAATCATTCTTTGTCCCGGCCATCCATTCGGACGCCATTAGCCAAAGCTAATCACTCTTTTGTCCCGGCCATCCTTTCGGATGCCATTAGCCGAAGCTAATCATTCTTTGTCCCGGCCATCCCTTCGGACGCCATTAGCCGAAGCTAATCATTCTTTGTCCCGGCCATCCGTTTGGATGCCATTAGCCGAAGCTAATCACTCTTTTTGTCCCGGCCATCCTTTCGGATGCCATTAGCCGAAGCTAATCATTCTTTAATCAACATTCAAGCGTTCAACAATCTAATATCGGTTCTAACAATATGATAGTACTCAAGTTAAAATATTTCAAGATTCAACGTAAGAAAAAGGAAGGTGCAAGTCACCTACCTGCTCCACCTGTGGGTCGTTCCTGTCTTGATGATGGTCCACTCCCGACCGCACCACCTAAGACATCAATGGTCACAAATTAGCACATTTGTATTTATTTTATTTTTGAATCATATTCATCATCACACTTATTTCAAGAGTTCATATGTTCACATTCAAGTGTTCCCTATTTTACATCATCATAACATGCAATTGTTACTAGCATTTAAGTCATTCCCGCCTAGGAGGCTTATTGTAGGAATTCGGCAGCGAGAACTGGTTCGCTGCGGGCTGCCAGTTCGGCAGCGACAACTGTTTCGCTGCCGGCAGCCAGTTCGGCAACGAAAACTGCATTGCTGTTGGCGCCACAGTTTTGCTGCGCAACGCACTAATCGGCAGCGAATATCAATTCGCTGCAGGAGGTTCAGTTGCGGCAGCGAAACAGAATTTCGCTGCGCAACACACAAATCGGCAGCGAATATCAATTCGCTGCAGGAGGTTCAGTTGCGGCAGCGAAACAGAATTTCGCTGCGCAACACACAAATCGGCAGCGAATATCAATTCGCTGCAGCAGGTTCCGTTGCGGCAGCGAAACAGAATTTCGCTGCGCAACACACAAATCGGCAGCGAATATCAATTCGCTGCAGCAGAACACACAAATCGGCAGCGAATATCAATTCGCTGCAGGAGGTTCCGTTGCGGCAGCGAAACAGAATTTCGCTGCGCAACACACAAATCGGCAGCGAATATCAATTCGCTGCAGCAGGTTCCGTTGCGGCAGCGAAACAGAATTTCGCTGCGCAACACACAAATCGGCAGCGAATATCAATTCGCTGCAGCAGGTTCCGTTGCGGCAGCGAAACAGAATTTCGCTGCGCAACACACAAATCGGCAGCGAATATCAATTCGCTGCAGGAGGTTCCGTTGCGGCAGCGAAACAGAATTTCGCTGCGCAACACACAAATCGGCAGCGAATATCAATTCGCTGCAGCAGGTTCCGTTGCGGCAGCGAAACAGAATTTCGCTGCGCAACACACAAATCGGCAGCGAATATCAATTCGCTGCAGAAGGTTCCGTTGCGGCAGCGAAACAGAATTTCGCTGCGCAATACACAACTCGGAACCATCAATTTCAGCACATAGTTCTTCAACAAAATTCCAGCAATAACATCACAGCAGAACGCATTAAATTCCAGCACTAACATCACAGCAGAACACATTAAATTCCAGCACTAACATCACAGCAGAACACATTAAATTCCAGCAAGAACATCACAGCAGAACACATTAATTGCAGCAACAATCATCACAACAGAACACATTAATTCCAGCAGCAACATCACAACAGAAACACATTTAATTTCAGCAGAACACACACACACATGCATGCTGGCCTACCCCATAGTTAAAGCCAGCTTCTACCATAATTGTTAGATGTTTTGAAATTGACTTTATTTCACTTCTGTTTGCTAGTTCTCCTAGTTAATTTCAGTTTCCCCCATAGTTGGCTTAGGTCTTAGATCAATTTTTCTTAGGGTTTTTCTTCTTCATTTTCGTTTTTGATTTTAAGGGGGAGAGGAAAGGGAGTTCCATGACTCATACCTTCTGAATTTAACTAAGTTTGAGGAAGGTTTGACACTATTCTTTTCTCTTCAGCTGCTGGTTCTCTTCCTTCTTCTTCCTCTCACGTTTTCCAGCTCTCTTTTTCCTCTCCTCTATGCAGCAGCCCACTCCTCTCTCAAGGTCTCATCTCTCCCTCACAAGCTCACAAGACACTCTACTAGTTTGATTCACGTTTTTGATGTGAAAGGGGAAGGGAAGAATGACATGCAGCTGCTGGTTTGGGAAGAAGATGAGTCATTCTCTCTCCCCTCTTTGTATTTATACTACCCATCAAATGAATTGGGTTGTTTGGGGGTTGGTTTAGGTGTGTCCTTATCCTTGTTTGGTTTATCTAAAACCAGTTTTTACCCCTCCCTCCCAGCTGTGCGTCACTGTTGATTGAGAAATCGGCAGCCGAAAACTGCGTCGCTGCCGATTTCTGCATCGGCAGCGAAATCTGCGTCGCTGCCGATTGCTGCATCGGCAGCGAAAACTGCGTCGCTGCCGAATCCAGAATCGGCAGCGAAAACTGCGTCGCTGCCGATTTCTGCATCGGCAGCGAAATCTGCGTCGCTGCCGATTTCTGCATCGGCAGCGAAATCTGCGTCGCTGCCCAATCCTGAATCGGCAGCGAAAACTGCGTCGCTGCCGATTTCTGCATCGGCAGCGAAATCTGCATTCACCACCATCTTTCTCTCTCTCTTTCTCTTTAAATATATATATATATAGACATAGATATATATTTTCGTTTGGGTGTTTACAGGAGTTGCGGACAATCGTTACGACAACGCAACAGCATCCGCGCGGGGCCATTCCACCGACAAGACAAGAGTACCGGCTCAAGAGTTCCGTATCTATAGATCCGACCGTTGGATCGCGCTCAAATTTTTTCACGAGTTTCCGAAGGCTGTTTTCCATAATGTTGCGTTGAATCTGTACGACACGTCGACAGCGTCCAGGCGGGGCCATTCAACCGACAAGACAACAGTACGTGCTCAAGAGTTCCGTATCTATAGATCCGACCGTTGGATCGCGCTGAAATTTTTTCACGAGTTTCGGAGGCTGTTTTCCATGGAGTTGCGGCCAATCGTTACGACAACGCAACAGCATCCGGGCGGGGCCATTCCACCGACAAGACAAGAGTACCGGCTCAAGAGTTCCGTATCTATAGATCCGACTGTTGGATCACGCTCAAATTTTTTCACGAGTTTCCGCAGGCTGTTTTCCATAATGTTGCGTTGAATCTGTACGACACGTCGACAGCGTCCAGGCGGGGCCATTCAACCGACAAGACAACAGTACGTGCTCAAGAGTTCCGTATCTATAGATCCGACCGTTGGATCGCGCTGAAATTTTTTCACGAGTTTCGGAGGCTGTTTTCCATGGAGTTGCGGCCAATCGATACGATAAGGCGACAGCGTCCGGTCGGGGCCATTCCACCGACAAGACCACAGTTCGGGCTCAAAAGGTCCGTATCTATAGATCGACCGTTGGATCGACGTTAAATTTTTTACAGGAGTTTTCGGAGGCTATTTTCCATGAAGTTGCGTTGAATCTGTACGACATGTCGATAGCGTCCAGGCGGGGCCATTCAACCGACAAGACAACAGTACGGGCTCAAGAGTTCCGTATCTATACATTCGACCAATGGATCGCGCTCAAATTTTTTCTCGAGTTTTCGGAGGCTGTTTTCCATGGAGTTGCGGCCAATCGATACGACAACGCGACAGCATCCGGGCGGGGCCATTCCACCGACAAGACAAGAGTACCGGCTCAAGAGTTCCGTATCTATAGATCCGACCGTTGGATCGCGCTCAAATTTTTTCACGAGTTTCGTAGGCTGTTTTCCATGGAGTTGCGGCCAATCGATACGAGAAGGCGACAGCGTCCGGTCGGGGCCATTCCACCGACAAGACAAGAGTACCGGCTCAAGAGTTCCGTATCTATAGATCCGACCGTGGGATCGCGCTCAAATTTTTTCACGGGTTTCGGAGGCTGTTTTCCATGGAGTTGCGGCCAATCGATACGATAAGGCGACAGCGTCCGGTCGGGGCCATTCCGCCGACACGACCACAATTCGGGCTCAAAAGGGCCGTATCTATAGATCCGACCGTTGGATCGCCCTCAAATTTTTTACAGGAGTTTCCGGAGGCTGTTTTCCATGAAGTTGCGTTGAATCTGGACGACACGTCGACAGCGTCCAGGCGGGGCCATTCAACAGACAAGACAACAGTACGGGCTCAAGAGTTCCGTATCTATACATTCGACCAATGGATCGCGCTCAAATTTTTGCTCGAGTTTTCGGAGGCTATTTTCAATGGAGTTGCGGCCAATCGATACGATAAGGCGACAGCGTCCGGTCGGGGCCATTCCACCGACAAGACAAGAGTACCGGCTCAAGAGTTCCGTATCTATAGAACCGACCGTTGGATCGCGCTCAAGTTTTTTCACGAGTTTCCGGAGGCTGTTTTCCATGATGTTGCGTTGAATCTGTACGACACGTCGACAGCGTCCAGGCGGGGCCATTCAACCGACAAGACAACAGTACGTGCTCAAGAGTTCCGTATCTATAGATCCGACCATTGGATCGCGCTCAAATTTTTTCTCGAGTTTTCGGAGGCTGTTTTCCATGGAGTTGCGGCCAATCGATACGACAACGCGACAGCATCCGGGCGGGGCCATTCCACCGAGAAGACAAGAGTACCGGCTCAAGAGTTCCGTATCTATAGATCCGACCGTTGGATCGCGCTCAAATTTTTTCACGAGTTTCGGAGGCTGTTTTCCATAATGTTGCGTTGAATCTGTACGACACGTCGACAGCGTCCAGGCGGGGCCATTCAACCGACAAGACAACAGTACGTGCTCAAGAGTTCCGTATCTATAGATCCGACCGTTGGATCGCGCTGAAATTTTTTCACGAGTTTCGGAGGCTGTTTTCCATGGAGTTGCGGCCAATCGATACGATAAGGCGACAGCGTCCGGTCGGGGCCATTCCACTGACAAGACCACAGTTCGGGCTCAAAAGGTCCGTATCTATAGATCGACCGTTGTATCGACCTTAAATTTTTTATAGGAGTTTTCGGAGGCTGTTTTCCATGAAGTTGCGTTGAATCTGTACAACACGTCGATAGCGTCCAGGCGGGGCCATTCAACAGACAAGACAACAGTACGGGCTCAAGAGTTCCGTATCTATACAGTCGACCAATGGATGGCGCTCAAATTTTTTCTCGAGTTTTCGGAGGCTGTTTTCCATGGAGTTGCGGCCAATCGATACGACAACGCGACAGCATCCGGGCGGGGCCATTCCACCGACAAGACAAGAGTACCGGCTCAAGAGTTCCGTATCTATAGATCCGACCGTTGGATCGCGCTCAAATTTTTTCACGAGTTTCGTAGGCTGTTTTCCATGGAGTTGCGGCCAATCGATACGAGAAGGCGACAGCGTCCGGTCGGGGCCATTCCACCGACAAGACAAGAGTACCGGCTCAAGAGTTCCGTATCTATAGATCCGACCGTGGGATCGCGCTTAAATTTTTTCACGGGTTTCGGAGGCTGTTTTCCATGGAGTTGCGGCCAATCGATACGATAAGGCGACAGCGTCCGGTCGGGGCCATTCCACCGACACGACCACAGTTCGGGCTCAAAAGGGCCGTATCTATAGATCCGACCGTTGGATCGCCCTCAAATTTTTTACAGGAGTTTCCGGAGGCTGTTTTCCATGAAGTTGCGTTGAATCTGGACGACACGTCGACAGCGTCCAGGCGGGGCCATTCAACAGACAAGACAACAGTACGGGCTCAAGAGTTCCGTATCTATAGATCCGACCGTTGGATCGCGCTGAAATTTTTTCACGCGTTTCGGAGGCTGTTTTCCATGGAGTTGCGGCCAATCGATACGATAAGGCGACAGCGTCCGGTCGGGGCCATTCCACCGACAAGACCACAGTTCGGGCTCAAAAGGTCCGTATCTATAGATCGACCGTTGGATCGCGCTCAAGTTTTTTCACGAGTTTCCGGAGGCTGTTTTCCATGATGTTGCGTTGAATCTGTACGACTCGTCGACAGCGTCCAGGCGGGGCCATTCAACCGACAAGACAACAATACGTGCTCAAGAGTTCCGTATCTATAGATCCGACCATTGGATCGCGCTCAAATTTTTTCTCGAGTTTTCGGAGGCTGTTTTCCATGGAGTTGCGGCCAATCGATACGACAACGCGACAGCATCCGGGCGGGGCCATTCCACCGAGAAGACAAGAGTACCGGCTCAAGAGTTCCGTATCTATAGATCCGACCGTTGGATCGCGCTCAAATTTTTTCACGAGTTTCCGAAGGCTGTTTTCCATAATCTTGCGTTGAATCTGTACGACTCGTCGACAGCGTCCAGGCGGGGCCATTCAACCGACAAGACAACAGTACGTGCTCAAGAGTTCCGTATCTATAGATCCGACCATTGGATCGCGCTCAAATTTTTTCTCGAGTTTTCGGAGGCTGTTTTCCATGGAGTTGCGGCCAATCGATACGACAACGCGACAGCATCCGGGCGGGGCCATTCCACCAACAAGACAAGAGTACCGGCTCAAGAGTTCCGTATCTATAGATCGGACCGTTGGATCGCGCTCAAATTTTTTCACGAGTTTCCGGAGGCTGTTTTCCATAATGTTGCGGTGAATCTGTACGACACGTCGACAGCGTCCAGGCGGGGCCATTCAACCGACAAGACAACAGTACGTGCTCAAGAGTTCCGTATCTATAGATCCGACCGTTGGATCGCGCTGAAATTTTTTCACGAGTTTCGGAGGCTGTTTTCCATGGAGTTGCGGCCAATCGATACGATAAGGCGACAGCGTCCGGTCGGGGCCATTCCACCGACAAGACCACAGTTCGGGCTCAAAAGGTCCGTATCTATAGATCGACCGTTGTATCGACCTTAAATTTTTTATAGGAGTTTTCGGAGGCTGTTTTCCATGAAGTTGCGTTGAATCTGTACGACACGTCGATAGCGTCCAGGCGGGGCCATTCAACAGACAAGACAACAGTACGGGCTCAAGAGTTCCGTATCTATACAGTCGACCAATGGATCGCGCTCAAATTTTTTCTCGAGTTTTCGGAGGCTGTTTTCCATGGAGTTGCGGCCAATCGATACGACAACGCGACAGCATCCGGGCGGGGCCATTCCACCGACAAGACAAGAGTACCGGCTCAAGAGTTCCGTATCTATAGATCCGACCGTTGGATCGCGCTCAAATTTTTTCACGAGTTTCGTAGGCTGTTTTCCATGGAGTTGCGGCCAATCGATACGAGAAGGCGACAGCGTCCGGTCGGGGCCATTCCACCGACAAGACAAGAGTACCGGCTCAAGAGTTCCGTATCTATAGATCCGACCGTGGGATCGCGCTTAAATTTTTTCACGGGTTTCGGAGGCTGTTTTCCATGGAGTTGCGGCCAATCGATACGATAAGGCGACAGCGTCCGGTCGGGGCCATTCCACCGACACGACCACAGTTCGGGCTCAAAAGGGCCGTATCTATAGATCCGACCGTTGGATCGCCCTCAAATTTTTTACAGGAGTTTCCGGAGGCTGTTTTCCATGAAGTTGCGTTGAATCTGGACGACACGTCGACAGCGTCCAGGCGGGGCCATTCAACAGACAAGACAACAGTACGGGCTCAAGAGTTCCGTATCTATAGATCCGACCGTTGGATCGCGCTGAAATTTTTTCACGCGTTTCGGAGGCTGTTTTCCATGGAGTTGCGGCCAATCGATACGATAAGGCGACAGCGTCCGGTCGGGGCCATTCCACCGACAAGACCACAGTTCGGGCTCAAAAGGTCCGTATCTATAGATCGACCGTTGGATCGCGCTCAAGTTTTTTCACGAGTTTCCGGAGGCTGTTTTCCATGATGTTGCGTTGAATCTGTACGACTCGTCGACAGCGTCCAGGCGGGGCCATTCAACCGACAAGACAACAATACGTGCTCAAGAGTTCCGTATCTATAGATCCGACCATTGGATCGCGCTCAAATTTTTTCTCGAGTTTTCGGAGGCTGTTTTCCATGGAGTTGCGGCCAATCGATACGACAACGCGACAGCATCCGGGCGGGGCCATTCCACCGAGAAGACAAGAGTACCGGCTCAAGAGTTCCGTATCTATAGATCCGACCGTTGGATCGCGCTCAAATTTTTTCACGAGTTTCCGAAGGCTGTTTTCCATAATCTTGCGTTGAATCTGTACGACTCGTCGACAGCGTCCAGGCGGGGCCATTCAACCGACAAGACAACAGTACGTGCTCAAGAGTTCCGTATCTATAGATCCGACCATTGGATCGCGCTCAAATTTTTTCTCGAGTTTTCGGAGGCTGTTTTCCATGGAGTTGCGGCCAATCGATACGACAACGCGACAGCATCCGGGCGGGGCCATTCCACCAACAAGACAAGAGTACCGGCTCAAGAGTTCCGTATCTATAGATCGGACCGTTGGATCGCGCTCAAATTTTTTCACGAGTTTCCGGAGGCTGTTTTCCATAATGTTGCGGTGAATCTGTACGACACGTCGACAGCGTCCAGGCGGGGCCATTCAACCGACAAGACAACAGTACGTGCTCAAGAGTTCCGTATCTATAGATCCGACCGTTGGATCGCGCTGAAATTTTTTCACGAGTTTCGGAGGCTGTTTTCCATGGAGTTGCGGCCAATCGATACGATAAGGCGACAGCGTCCGGTCGGGGCCATTCCACCGACAAGACCACAGTTCGGGCTCAAAAGGTCCGTATCTATAGATCGACCGTTGTATCGACCTTAAATTTTTTATAGGAGTTTTCGGAGGCTGTTTTCCATGAAGTTGCGTTGAATCTGTACGACACGTCGATAGCGTCCAGGCGGGGCCATTCAACAGACAAGACAACAGTACGGGCTCAAGAGTTCCGTATCTATACAGTCGACCAATGGATCGCGCTCAAATTTTTTCTCGAGTTTTCGGAGGCTGTTTTCCATGGAGTTGCGGCCAATCGATACGACAACGCGACAGCATCCGGGCGGGGCCATTCCACCGAGAAGACAAGAGTACCGGCTCAAGAGTTCCGTATCTATAGATCCGACCGTTGGATCGCGCTCAAATTTTTTCACGAGTTTCGTAGGCTGTTTTCCATGGAGTTGCGGCCAATCGATACGAGAAGGCGACAGCGTCCGGTCGGGGCCATTCCACCGACAAGACAAGAGTACCGGCTCAAGAGTTCCGTATCTATAGATCCGACCGTGGGATCGCGCTTAAATTTTTTCACGGGTTTCGGAGGCTGTTTTCCATGGAGTTGCGGCCAATCGATACGATAAGGCGACAGCGTCCGGTCGGGGCCATTCCACCGACACGACCACAGTTCGGGCTCAAAAGGGCCGTATCTATAGATCCGACCGTTGGATCGCCCTCAAATTTTTTACAGGAGTTTCCGGAGGCTGTTTTCCATGAAGTTGCGTTGAATCTGGACGACACGTCGACAGCGTCCAGGCGGGGCCATTCAACAGACAAGACAACAGTACGGGCTCAAGAGTTCCGTATCTATAGATCCGACCGTTGGATCGCGCTGAAATTTTTTCACGCGTTTTGGAGGCTGTTTTCCATGGAGTTGCGGCCAATCGATACGAGAAGGCGACAGCGTCCGGTCGGGGCCATTCCACCGACAAGACAAGAGTACCGGCTCAAGAGTTTCGTATCTATAGATCCGACCGTGGGATCGCGCTTAAATTTTTTCACGGGTTTCGGAGGCTGTTTTCCATGGAGTTGCGGCCAATCGATACGATAAGGCGACAGCGTCCGGTCGGGGCCATTCCACCGACACGACCACAGTTCGGGCTCAAAAGGGCCGTATCTATAGATCCGACCGTTGGATCGCCCTCAAATTTTTTACAGGAGTTTCCGGAGGCTGTTTTCCATGAAGTTGCGTTGAATCTGGACGACACGTCGACAGCGTCCAGGCGGGGCCATTCAACAGACAAGACAACAGTACGGGCTCAAGAGTTCCGTATCTATAGATCCGACCGTTGGATCGCGCTGAAATTTTTTCACGCGTTTCGGAGGCTGTTTTCCATGGAGTTGCGGCCAATCGATACGATAAGGCGACAGCGTCCGGTCGGGGCCATTCCACCGACAAGACCACAGTTCGGGCTCAAAAGGTCCGTATCTATAGATCGACCGTTGGATCGCGCTCAAGTTTTTTCACGAGTTTCCGGAGGCTGTTTTCCATGATGTTGCGTTGAATCTGTACGACTCGTCGACAGCGTCCAGGCGGGGCCATTCAACCGACAAGACAACAATACGTGCTCAAGAGTTCCGTATCTATAGATCCGACCATTGGATCGCGCTCAAATTTTTTCTCGAGTTTTCGGAGGCTGTTTTCCATGGAGTTGCGGCCAATCGATACGACAACGCGACAGCATCCGGGCGGGGCCATTCCACCGAGAAGACAAGAGTACCGGCTCAAGAGTTCCGTATCTATAGATCCGACCGTTGGATCGCGCTCAAATTTTTTCACGAGTTTCCGAAGGCTGTTTTCCATAATCTTGCGTTGAATCTGTACGACTCGTCGACAGCGTCCAGGCGGGGCCATTCAACCGACAAGACAACAGTACGTGCTCAAGAGTTCCGTATCTATAGATCCGACCATTGGATCGCGCTCAAATTTTTTCTCGAGTTTTCGGAGGCTGTTTTCCATGGAGTTGCGGCCAATCGATACGACAACGCGACAGCATCCGGGCGGGGCCATTCCACCAACAAGACAAGAGTACCGGCTCAAGAGTTCCGTATCTATAGATCGGACCGTTGGATCGCGCTCAAATTTTTTCACGAGTTTCCGGAGGCTGTTTTCCATAATGTTGCGGTGAATCTGTACGACACGTCGACAGCGTCCAGGCGGGGCCATTCAACCGACAAGACAACAGTACGTGCTCAAGAGTTCCGTATCTATAGATCCGACCGTTGGATCGCGCTGAAATTTTTTCACGAGTTTCGGAGGCTGTTTTCCATGGAGTTGCGGCCAATCGATACGATAAGGCGACAGCGTCCGGTCGGGGCCATTCCACCGACAAGACCACAGTTCGGGCTCAAAAGGTCCGTATCTATAGATCGACCGTTGTATCGACCTTAAATTTTTTATAGGAGTTTTCGGAGGCTGTTTTCCATGAAGTTGCGTTGAATCTGTACGACACGTCGATAGCGTCCAGGCGGGGCCATTCAACAGACAAGACAACAGTACGGGCTCAAGAGTTCCGTATCTATACAGTCGACCAATGGATCGCGCTCAAATTTTTTCTCGAGTTTTCGGAGGCTGTTTTCCATGGAGTTGCGGCCAATCGATACGACAACGCGACAGCATCCGGGCGGGGCCATTCCACCGAGAAGACAAGAGTACCGGCTCAAGAGTTCCGTATCTATAGATCCGACCGTTGGATCGCGCTCAAATTTTTTCACGAGTTTCGTAGGCTGTTTTCCATGGAGTTGCGGCCAATCGATACGAGAAGGCGACAGCGTCCGGTCGGGGCCATTCCACCGACAAGACAAGAGTACCGGCTCAAGAGTTCCGTATCTATAGATCCGACCGTGGGATCGCGCTTAAATTTTTTCACGGGTTTCGGAGGCTGTTTTCCATGGAGTTGCGGCCAATCGATACGATAAGGCGACAGCGTCCGGTCGGGGCCATTCCACCGACACGACCACAGTTCGGGCTCAAAAGGGCCGTATCTATAGATCCGACCGTTGGATCGCCCTCAAATTTTTTACAGGAGTTTCCGGAGGCTGTTTTCCATGAAGTTGCGTTGAATCTGGACGACACGTCGACAGCGTCCAGGCGGGGCCATTCAACAGACAAGACAACAGTACGGGCTCAAGAGTTCCGTATCTATAGATCCGACCGTTGGATCGCGCTGAAATTTTTTCACGCGTTTTGGAGGCTGTTTTCCATGGAGTTGCGGCCAATCGATACGAGAAGGCGACAGCGTCCGGTCGGGGCCATTCCACCGACAAGACAAGAGTACCGGCTCAAGAGTTTCGTATCTATAGATCCGACCGTGGGATCGCGCTTAAATTTTTTCACGGGTTTCGGAGGCTGTTTTCCATGGAGTTGCGGCCAATCGATACGATAAGGCGACAGCGTCCGGTCGGGGCCATTCCACCGACACGACCACAGTTCGGGCTCAAAAGGGCCGTATCTATAGATCCGACCGTTGGATCGCCCTCAAATTTTTTACAGGAGTTTCCGGAGGCTGTTTTCCATGAAGTTGCGTTGAATCTGGACGACACGTCGACAGCGTCCAGGCGGGGCCATTCAACAGACAAGACAACAGTACGGGCTCAAGAGTTCCGTATCTATAGATCCGACCGTTGGATCGCGCTGAAATTTTTTCACGCGTTTCGGAGGCTGTTTTCCATGGAGTTGCGGCCAATCGATACGATAAGGCGACAGCGTCCGGTCGGGGCCATTCCACCGACAAGACCACAGTTCGGGCTCAAAAGGTCCGTATCTATAGATCGACCGTTGGATCGCGCTCAAGTTTTTTCACGAGTTTCCGGAGGCTGTTTTCCATGATGTTGCGTTGAATCTGTACGACTCGTCGACAGCGTCCAGGCGGGGCCATTCAACCGACAAGACAACAATACGTGCTCAAGAGTTCCGTATCTATAGATCCGACCATTGGATCGCGCTCAAATTTTTTCTCGAGTTTTCGGAGGCTGTTTTCCATGGAGTTGCGGCCAATCGATACGACAACGCGACAGCATCCGGGCGGGGCCATTCCACCGAGAAGACAAGAGTACCGGCTCAAGAGTTCCGTATCTATAGATCCGACCGTTGGATCGCGCTCAAATTTTTTCACGAGTTTCCGAAGGCTGTTTTCCATAATCTTGCGTTGAATCTGTACGACTCGTCGACAGCGTCCAGGCGGGGCCATTCAACCGACAAGACAACAGTACGTGCTCAAGAGTTCCGTATCTATAGATCCGACCGTTGGATCGCGCTGAAATTTTTTCACGAGTTTCGGAGGCTGTTTTCCATGGAGTTGCGGCCAATCGATACGATAAGGCGACAGCGTCCGGTCGGGGCCATTCCACCGACAAGACCACAGTTCGGGCTCAAAAGGTCCATATCTATAGATCGACCGTTGTATCGACCTTAAATTTTTTATAGGAGTTTTCGGAGGCTGTTTTCCATGAAGTTGCGTTGAATCTGTACGACACGTCGATAGCGTCCAGGCGGGGCCATTCAACAGACAAGACAACAGTACGGGCTCAAGAGTTCCGTATCTATACAGTCGACCAATGGATCGCGCTCAAATTTTTTCTCGAGTTTTCGGAGGCTGTTTTCCATGGAGTTGCGGCCAATCGATACGACAACGCGACAGCATCCGGGCGGGGCCATTCCACCGACAAGACAAGAGTACCGGCTCAAGAGTTCCGTATCTATAGATCCGACCGTTGGATCGCGCTCAAATTTTTTCACGAGTTTCGTAGGCTGTTTTCCATGGAGTTGCGGCCAATCGATACGAGAAGGCGACAGCGTCCGGTCGGGGCCATTCCACCGACAAGACAAGAGTACCGGCTCAAGAGTTCCGTATCTATAGATCCGACCGTGGGATCGCGCTTAAATTTTTTCACGGGTTTCGGAGGCTGTTTTCCATGGAGTTGCGGCCAATCGATACGATAAGGCGACAGCGTCCGGTCGGGGCCATTCCACCGACACGACCACAGTTCGGGCTCAAAAGGGCCGTATCTATAGATCCGACCGTTGGATCGCCCTCAAATTTTTTACAGGAGTTTCCGGAGGCTGTTTTCCATGAAGTTGCGTTGAATCTGGACGACACGTCGACAGCGTCCAGGCGGGGCCATTCAACAGACAAGACAACAGTACGGGCTCAAGAGTTCCGTATCTATAGATCCGACCGTTGGATCGCGCTGAAATTTTTTCACGCGTTTCGGAGGCTGTTTTCCATGGAGTTGCGGCCAATCGATACGATAAGGCGACAGCGTCCGGTCGGGGCCATTCCACCGACAAGACCACAGTTCGGGCTCAAAAGGTCCGTATCTATAGATCGACCGTTGGATCGCGCTCAAGTTTTTTCACGAGTTTCCGGAGGCTGTTTTCCATGATGTTGCGTTGAATCTGTACGACTCGTCGACAGCGTCCAGGCGGGGCCATTCAACCGACAAGACAACAATACGTGCTCAAGAGTTCCGTATCTATAGATCCGACCATTGGATCGCGCTCAAATTTTTTCTCGAGTTTTCGGAGGCTGTTTTCCATGGAGTTGCGGCCAATCGATACGACAACGCGACAGCATCCGGGCGGGGCCATTCCACCGAGAAGACAAGAGTACCGGCTCAAGAGTTCCGTATCTATAGATCCGACCGTTGGATCGCGCTCAAATTTTTTCACGAGTTTCCGAAGGCTGTTTTCCATAATCTTGCGTTGAATCTGTACGACTCGTCGACAGCGTCCAGGCGGGGCCATTCAACCGACAAGACAACAGTACGTGCTCAAGAGTTCCGTATCTATAGATCCGACCATTGGATCGCGCTCAAATTTTTTCTCGAGTTTTCGGAGGCTGTTTTCCATGGAGTTGCGGCCAATCGATACGACAACGCGACAGCATCCGGGCGGGGCCATTCCACCAACAAGACAAGAGTACCGGCTCAAGAGTTCCGTATCTATAGATCGGACCGTTGGATCGCGCTCAAATTTTTTCACGAGTTTCCGGAGGCTGTTTTCCATAATGTTGCGGTGAATCTGTACGACACGTCGACAGCGTCCAGGCGGGGCCATTCAACCGACAAGACAACAGTACGTGCTCAAGAGTTCCGTATCTATAGATCCGACCGTTGGATCGCGCTGAAATTTTTTCACGAGTTTCGGAGGCTGTTTTCCATGGAGTTGCGGCCAATCGATACGATAAGGCGACAGCGTCCGGTCGGGGCCATTCCACCGACAAGACCACAGTTCGGGCTCAAAAGGTCCGTATCTATAGATCGACCGTTGTATCGACCTTAAATTTTTTATAGGAGTTTTCGGAGGCTGTTTTCCATGAAGTTGCGTTGAATCTGTACGACACGTCGATAGCGTCCAGGCGGGGCCATTCAACAGACAAGACAACAGTACGGGCTCAAGAGTTCCGTATCTATACAGTCGACCAATGGATCGCGCTCAAATTTTTTCTCGAGTTTTCGGAGGCTGTTTTCCATGGAGTTGCGGCCAATCGATACGACAACGCGACAGCATCCGGGCGGGGCCATTCCACCGACAAGACAAGAGTACCGGCTCAAGAGTTCCGTATCTATAGATCCGACCGTTGGATCGCGCTCAAATTTTTTCACGAGTTTCGTAGGCTGTTTTCCATGGAGTTGCGGCCAATCGATACGAGAAGGCGACAGCGTCCGGTCGGGGCCATTCCACCGACAAGACAAGAGTACCGGCTCAAGAGTTCCGTATCTATAGATCCGACCGTGGGATCGCGCTTAAATTTTTTCACGGGTTTCGGAGGCTGTTTTCCATGGAGTTGCGGCCAATCGATACGATAAGGCGACAGCGTCCGGTCGGGGCCATTCCACCGACACGACCACAGTTCGGGCTCAAAAGGGCCGTATCTATAGATCCGACCGTTGGATCGCCCTCAAATTTTTTACAGGAGTTTCCGGAGGCTGTTTTCCATGAAGTTGCGTTGAATCTGGACGACACGTCGACAGCGTCCAGGCGGGGCCATTCAACAGACAAGACAACAGTACGGGCTCAAGAGTTCCGTATCTATAGATCCGACCGTTGGATCGCGCTGAAATTTTTTCACGCGTTTCGGAGGCTGTTTTCCATGGAGTTGCGGCCAATCGATACGATAAGGCGACAGCGTCCGGTCGGGGCCATTCCACCGACAAGACCACAGTTCGGGCTCAAAAGGTCCGTATCTATAGATCGACCGTTGGATCGCGCTCAAGTTTTTTCACGAGTTTCCGGAGGCTGTTTTCCATGATGTTGCGTTGAATCTGTACGACTCGTCGACAGCGTCCAGGCGGGGCCATTCAACCGACAAGACAACAATACGTGCTCAAGAGTTCCGTATCTATAGATCCGACCATTGGATCGCGCTCAAATTTTTTCTCGAGTTTTCGGAGGCTGTTTTCCATGGAGTTGCGGCCAATCGATACGACAACGCGACAGCATCCGGGCGGGGCCATTCCACCGAGAAGACAAGAGTACCGGCTCAAGAGTTCCGTATCTATAGATCCGACCGTTGGATCGCGCTCAAATTTTTTCACGAGTTTCCGAAGGCTGTTTTCCATAATCTTGCGTTGAATCTGTACGACTCGTCGACAGCGTCCAGGCGGGGCCATTCAACCGACAAGACAACAGTACGTGCTCAAGAGTTCCGTATCTATAGATCCGACCATTGGATCGCGCTCAAATTTTTTCTCGAGTTTTCGGAGGCTGTTTTCCATGGAGTTGCGGCCAATCGATACGACAACGCGACAGCATCCGGGCGGGGCCATTCCACCAACAAGACAAGAGTACCGGCTCAAGAGTTCCGTATCTATAGATCGGACCGTTGGATCGCGCTCAAATTTTTTCACGAGTTTCCGGAGGCTGTTTTCCATAATGTTGTGTTGAATCTGTACGACACGTCGACAGCGTCCAGGCGGGGCCATTCAACCGACAAGACAACAGTACGTGCTCAAGAGTTCCGTATCTATAGATCCGACCATTGGATCGCGCTCAAATTTTTTCTCGAGTTTTCGGAGGCTGTTTTCCATGGAGTTGCGCCCAATCGATACGACAACGCGACAGCATCCGGGCGGGGCCATTCCACCGAGAAGACAAGAGTACCGGCTCAAGAGTTCCGTATCTATAGATCCGACCGTTGGATCGGGCTCAAAGTTTTTCACGAGTTTTCGCAGGCTGTTTTCATAGAGTTGCGTGGAATCGATAGGACAAGGCGACAGTGTCCGGGCGTGGCCATTCCGCCGACAAGACAACAGTACGTGCTCAAGAGTTCCATATCTATAGATCCGACCGTTGGATCGCGCTTAAATTTTTTCTCGAGTTTTCGGAGGCTATTTTCCACGGAGTAGCGGCCAATCGATACGACAACGCTATAGCATCCGGGCAGGGCCATTCCACCGACAAGACAAGAGTACCGGTTCAAGAGTTCCGTATCTATAGATCCGACCGTTGGATCGCGCTCAAATTTTTTCACGAGTTTCGGAGGCTGTTTTCCATGGAGTTGCGGCCAATCGATACGATAAGGCGAAAGCGTCCGGTCGGGGCCATTCCACCGACACGACCAAAGTTCGGGCTCAAAAGGTCCGTATCTATAGATCCGACCGTTGGATCGCCCTCAAATTTTTTAAAGGAGTTTCCGGAGGCTGTTTCCCATGAAGTTGCGTTAAATCTGTACGACTCGTCGACAACGTCCAGGCGGGGCCATTCAACAGACAAGACAACAGTACGGGCTCAAGAGTTCCGTATCTATAGATCCGACCATTGGATCGCGCTCAAATTTTTGCTCGAGTTTTCGGAGGCTGTTTTCTATGGAGTTGCGGCCAATCGTTACGACAACGCAACAGCATCCGGGCGGGGCCATTCCACCGACAAGACAAGAGTACCGGCTCAAAAGTTCCGTATCTATAGATCCGACCGTGGGATCGCGCTCAAATTTTTTCACGGGTTTCGGAGGCTGTTTTCCATGGAGTTGCGGCCAATCGATACGATAAGGCGACAGCGTCCGGTCGGGGCCATTCCACCGACACGACCAAAGTTCGGGCTCAAAAGGTCCGTATCTATAGATCCGACCGTTGGATCGCCCTCAAATTTTTTGCAGGACTTTCCGGAGGCTGTTTTCCATGAAGTTGCGTTGAATCTGGACGATACGTCGACAGCGTCCAGGTGGGGCCATTCAACAGACAAGACAACAGTACGGGCTCAAGAGTTCCGTATCTATAGATCCGACCAATGGATCGCGCTCAAATTTTTGCTCGAGTTTTCGGAGGCTGTTTTCAATGGAGTTGCGGCCAATCGTTACGACAACGCAACAGCATCCGGGCGGGGCCATTCCACCGACAAGACAAGAGTACCGGCTCAAGAGTTCCGTATCTATAGATCCGACCGTTGGATCGCGCTCAAATTTTTTCACGAGTTTCCGAAGGCTGTTTTCCATAATGTTGCGTTGAATCTGTACAACACGTCGACAGCGTCCAGGCGGGGCCATTCAACCGACAACACAACAGTACGTGCTCAAGAGTTCCGTATCTATAGATCCGACCCTTGGATCGCGCACAAATTTTTGCTCGAGTCTTCGGAGGCTGTTTTCCATGGAGTTGCGGCCAATCGATACGACAACGCGACAGCATCCGGGCGGGGCCATTCCACCGACAAGACAAGAGTACCGGCTCAAGAGTTCCGTATCTATAGATCCGACCATTGGATCGCGCTCAAATTTTTGCTCGAGTTTTCGGAGGCTGTTTTCCATGGAGTTGCGGCCAATCAATACGACAACGCGACAGCATCCGGGCGGGGCCATTCCACCGACAAGACAAGAGTACCGGCTCAAGAGTTCCGTATCTATAGATCCGACCATTGGATCGCGCTCAAATTTTTGCTCGAGTTTTCGGAGGCTGTTTTCCATGGAGTTGCGGCCAATCGATACGACAACGGGACAGCATCCGAGCGGGGCCATTCCATCGACAAGACAAGAGTACCGGCTCAAGAGTTCCGTATCTATAGATCCGACCGTTGGATCGGGCTTAAAGTTTTTCACGAGTTTTCGCAGGCTGTTTTCCATAAAGTTGCGTGGAATCGATAGGACAAGGCGACAGTGTCCGGGCGTGGCCATTCCGCCGACAAGACAACAGTACGTGCTCAAGAGTTCCGTATCTATAGATCCGACCATTGGATCGCGCTTAAATTTTTTCACGAGTTTCGGAGGCTGTTTTCCATGGAGTTGCGGCCAATCGATACGATAAGGCGACAGCGTCCGGTCGGGGCCATTCCACCGACACGACCAAAGTTCGGGCTCAAAAGGTCCGTATCTATAGATCGACCGTTGGATCGCCCTCAAATTTTTTACAGGAGTTTCCGGAGGCTGTTTTCCATGAAGTTGCGTTGAATCTGGACGACACGTCGACAGCGTCCAGGTGGGGCCATTCAACAGACAAGACAACAGTACGGGCTCAAGAGTTCCGTATCTATAGATCCGACCAATGGATCGCGCTCAAATTTTTGCTCGAGTTTTCGGAGGCTGTTTTCAATGGAGTTGCGGCCAATCGTTACGACAACGCAACAGCATCCGGGCGGGGCCATTCCACCGACAAGACAAGAGTACCGGCTCAAGAGTTCCGTATCTATAGATCCGACCGTTGGATCGCGCTCAAATTTTTTCATGAGTTTCCGAAGGCTGTTTTCCATCATGTTGCGTTGAATCTGTACAACACGTCGACAGCGTCCAGGCGGGGCCATTCAACCGACAAGACAACAGTACGTGCTCAAGAGTTCCGTATCTATAGATCCGACCATTGGATCGCGCTCAAATTTTTGCTCGAGTTTTCGGAGGCTGTATTCCATGGAGTTGCGGCCAATCGATACGACAACGCGACAGCATCTGTAAACACCCAAACGAAAATATATATCTATGTCTATATATATATATATATTTAAAGAGAAAGAGAGAGAGAAAGATGGTGGTGAATGCAGATTTCGCTGCCGATGCAGAAATCGGCAGCGACGCAGTTTTCGCTGCCGATTCTGGATTGGGCAGCGACGCAGATTTCGCTGCCGATGCAGAAATCGGCAGCGATGCAGAAATCGGCAGCGACGCAGATTTCGCTGCCGATTCTGGATTGGGCAGCGACGCAGATTTCGCTGCTGATGCAGAAATCGGCAGCGACGCAGTTTTCGGCTGCCGATTTCTCAATCAACAGTGACGCACAGCTGGGAGGGAGGGGTAAAAACTGGTTTTAGATAAACCAAACAAGGATAAGGACACACCTAAACCAACCCCCAAACAACCCAATTCATTTGATGGGTAGTATAAATACAAAGAGGGGAGAGAGAATGACTCATCTTCTTCCCAAACCAGCAGCTGCATGTCATTCTTCCCTTCCCCTTTCACATCAAAAACGTGAATCAAACTAGTAGAGTGTCTTGTGAGCTTGTGAGGGAGAGATGAGACCTTGAGAGAGGAGTGGGCAGCTGCATAGAGGAGAGGAAAAAGAGAGCTGGAAAACGTGAGAGGAAGAAGAAGGAAGAGAACCAGCAGCTGAAGAGAAAAGAATAGTGTCAAACCTTCCTCAAACTTAGTTAAATTCAGAAGGTATGAGTCATGGAACTCCCTTTCCTCTCCCCCTTAAAATCAAAAACGAAAATGAAGAAGAAAAACCCTAAGAAAAATTGATCTAAGACCTAAGCCAACTATGGGGGAAACTGAAATTAACTAGGAGAACTAGCAAACAGAAGTGAAATAAAGTCAATTTCAAAACATCTAACAATTATGGTAGAAGCTGGCTTTAACTATGGGGTAGGCCAGCATGCATGTGTGTGTGTGTTCTGCTGAAATTAAATGTGTTTCTGTTGTGATGTTGCTGCTGGAATTAATGTGTTCTGTTGTGATGATTGTTGCTGCAATTAATGTGTTCTGCTGTGATGTTCTTGCTGGAATTTAATGCGTTCTGCTGTGATGTTATTGCTGGAATTTTGTTGAAGAACTATGTGCTGAAATTGATGGTTCCGAGTTGTGTATTGCGCAGCGAAATTCTGTTTTGCTGCCGCAACGGAACCTTCTGCAGCGAATTGATATTCGCTGCCGATTTGTGTGTTGCGCAGCGAAATTCTGTTTCGCTGCCGCAACTGAATCTCCTGCAGCGAATTGATATTCGCTGCCGATTTGTGTGTTGCGCAGCGAAATTCTGTTTCGCTGCCGCAACTGAATCTCCTGCAGCGAATTGATATTCGCTGCCGATTTGTGTGTTGCGCAGCGAAATTCTGTTTCGCTGCCGCAACGGAACCTGCTGCAGCGAATTGATATTCGCTGCCGATTTGTGTGTTGCGCAGCGAAATTCTGTTTCGCTGCCGCAACTGAATCTCCTGCAGCGAATTGATATTCGCTGCCGATTTGTGTGTTGCGCAGCGAAATTCTGTTTCGCTGCCGCAACTGAACCTCCTGCAGCGAATTGATATTCGTTGCCGATTTGTGTGTTGCGCAGCGAAATTCTGTTTCGCTGCCGCAACTGAACCTCCTGCAGCGAATTGATATTCGCTGCCGATTTGTGCGTTGCGCAGCGAAATTCTGTTTCGCTGCCGCAACTGAACCTCCTGCAGCGAATTGATATTCGCTGCCGATTTGTGCGTTGCGCAGCGAAACTGTGGCGCCAACAGCGATGCAGTTTTCGTTGCCGAACTGGCTGCCGGCAGCGAAACAGTTGTCGCTGCCGAACTGGCAGCCCGCAGCGAACCAGTTCTCGCTGCCGAATTCCTACAATAAGCCTCCTAGGCGGGAATGACTTAAATGCTAGTAACAATTGCATGTTATGATGATGTAAAATAGGGAACACTTGAATGTGAACATATGAACTCTTGAAATAAGTGTGATGATGAATATGATTCAAAAATAAAATAAATACAAATGTGCTAATTTGTGACCATTGATGTCTTAGGTGGTGCGGTCGGGAGTGGACCATCATCAAGACAGGAACGACCCACAGGTGGAGCAGGTAGGTGACTTGCACCTTCCTTTTTCTTACGTTGAATCTTGAAATATTTTAACTTGAGTACTATCATATTGTTAGAACCGATATTAGATTGTTGAACGCTTGAATGTTGATTAAAGAATGATTAGCTTCGGCTAATGGCATCCGAAAGGATGGCCGGGACAAAAAGAGTGATTAGCTTCGGCTAATGGCATCCAAACGGATGGCCGGGACAAAGAATGATTAGCTTCGGCTAATGGCGTCCGAAGGGATGGCCGGGACAAAGAATGATTAGCTTCGGCTAATGGCATCCGAAAGGATGGCCGGGACAAAAGAGTGATTAGCTTTGGCTAATGGCGTCCGAATGGATGGCCGGGACAAAGAATGATTAGCTTCGGCTAATGGCATCCAAACGGATGGATGGCTGGGATAAAAGAGTGACTTCGCTGCCGAAGCAGAAATCGGCAGCGACGCAGATTTCGCTGCCGATTCTGGATCGGCAGCGACGCAGATTTCCGCTGCCGATTCTGGATCGGCAGCAACGCAGATTCTGCTGCCGATACAGAAATCGGCAGCGACGCAGATTCCGCTGCCGATTCTGGATCGGCAGCAACACAGTTTTCGCTGCCGATTCCTTGATCGGCAGCAATGCAGTTTCTGCTGCCGATTTTGGATCGGCAGCGACGCAGCTTTCGCCATGGAAGGCCGACACAAATGAATGACTAGTTTTGGCGAATGGCATCCGAAAACTTGTGTATCTATATGTACTACTAGTTGTTGTAGCAAATACATGAAGAAATTATAATTGTTAATGTTTTATTTAATTGCCAAACCGTGAGTTACCATTCTTATTATTATTAAATATTTGCATTCTCTTAAATGTTTGTACTGCTGCAGGGACTTCACACCAACGAGATGTCTAGGAAACCCGATACACGGGAACCTATTTTGCAAGGAATTATGTAGATGTATCTTAAATCACAATGTATTTTGTATGGATCAATGTACTGAATGTATAACTTTTATTAGATCCTTTTGTTTAAAATTGTGATGACTATTAGTAGGAGAAGACTGTAAACTCATGTCTATGTATATATTTTTAATACGAACTTCAAATCAAGCAACCTTAATATTACGTGTTTGTGTAAGATTCACTTTGAAATGAAATGTTGATTGTATGGATTGTATTTCGATGATGTGAGGATTTAGATTCATTGATTGCCGGCACCATGTGGATTGAATGCATAAAAAAAAAAAAAAAATTATTGTGTTTTGGGCTTGGAAAGCCGGGTTGTTACAGTTGGTATCAGAGCACTTGGTATGGATCCTGAGGATCATTAATAAATGTGTTGTTGTGATGAATTTCAGGATGGTACGCACCCGACAAGGGACACGAACTGAGCCGCCCTCCTTAGAAAGGAGGGGCATGAACCGAGGTGCCCAAGGTTGGCAAGATGAAGATCCCTTAGATGATACGGCATCTCATGCTCCGATAATACCACCCGAAACCTTGCAGGGGGAAGATACGGTGGCAGGGGAAGGCCCGAGGCCTTATCAGACAGAGGGAACACCCCCAGTCGCAACGGAGCAGCGAGAAAGATCAGAAGCACAACCATCTACTGTTCCAACTGGTGTGCCCCCACAATATGTAGATGCAGGACTCCTTGTACAAATAGTTAAAGCAGTGATGGAAGGCATGGCTAGTTCAGCGGCACAAACAACTCCCACCACGCAGATTCCACCAGCAGCCCCTACGACTAGCATGACCATGGATAATGTGGTACCACTGGTGCGACTAGTTAAGAGTATGAGGGAAATGGGCTGTGAACCGTACATGGGGGAACAAGATGCAGAGATAGCTGGAAGATGGATCAGGAAGGTAGAAAAGACAATGATTCAAATAAGCATACCCGAGGGTTTGAGGGTAAATTGTGCATCCCAGTTACTGTCTGATAGGGCCATGACATGGTGGGAAACAGTTCAGCTGAGGCGTGCGACTGAGACACTAACTTGGAGTGATTTCAAGACAGAGTTTGAGAATCAGTTTTATTCCAAGTATCATCGCAAGGTGAAAGAACAAGAGTTCTTGGCATTGAGACAGGGTGATATGTCAGTATTGGAGTACGAAAGGAGATTCCATGACCTTTCATTGTTCGCCCCACATTATGTGCCGACAGAGGAACATATGATTGAAAAGTTGAGAGATGGGTTACGACAGGATTTGAGACAAGGATTGATCGCCTTGCGATTTAAATCGGTGAGGGAGTTGATTGAGGCTGCACAAGCTCTGGAGGCATGTATTGGAGAAAGCCAAGGGGGGTATCAGAGTATAAGCAAAAAGAGAGATGGGGACTATTTCAGCGGCAGACCACCGCACCCGAAGAAAGGAAAAAGTGGAGTGTTTGAGCAGCACGGAAAAAAGGGGAGTTGGATATTACCGCCTCACCAGCAATCAAGTGGGAGAGTAATGGTTGGACAGTCGCACTCGAGGGCAAACTCTTCTACTGGGACCGGTGACCGCAAGGGTGTTGACTATCCTTTTTGTGTAAAGTGTGGACAAAAACACCCTGGGGATTGCTCAGTTTCCCCCGGGCGATGTTTTGTGTGCAGAGGAGAGGGCCATAGGTGGAGGAATTGTCAGTATCTTAATCAGGGGTGTCATTACTGTGGTGGAAGAGGTCATTACAAGAGGGACTGCCCCAAGAGGAACACCGGACAAGTACAGAGCTACAGACAGCCAAGTCAGAGCCACCAGCAGTCAGTCACCGTTAATAGGCCAGTGAGATCTTCTCAATCAGGGGCAAACTCCAGTCGAGGGAAGCCGAGGGCACAAAATGATCGGACCTCGGGGAGGGTCTTCCACCTGACACAGGAGGAGGCCAGGGCTGCATCAGATGTGGTGGCAGGTACACTTCTATTGAATGGTTTTAATGTGCATGTGTTGTTTGATCCGGGTGCCACCCACTCATTCATTGCTAAGAGAATTGTCACTAAATTGAGAAAGGAAGTAAAAATGGTAGAGAAGGGGTTTGTAATTGGAACTCCAATGGGAAACATGGTTGAAACAAATATTGTATATGTGGATGTGGGGGTTAGTTTATCCGGGTATGGAACAGAAGTAGATTTGATTCCCTTAGAGCTGCATGATTTTGACATAATACTAGGCATGGATTGGTTGAGTAAATACAAAGCACTAATAGATTGTTATGCGAAAACTGTCACTTTCCAAACACCTAAGGGCGAGAAAATAACTTTTAAAGGAGAGAGACTTCCCAAACTGAATGCTTTAATATCGGTGGTAACAGCCCAAAAACTTTTAAGAAAGGGATGTATGGGTTACCTCGCATACATCTTAAACTCTAATGATGAAGGTCCACGATTGAAGGATATTCCTGTGGTGAAGGATTTCCCAGATGTGTTTCCAGAAGAACTACCAGGACTACCCCCGGAGCGAGAAGTAGAGGTGTCTATAGACACTTTTCCTGGAGTTCCACCTATTGCCCAACAACCGTATCAGATGGCTCCAGCAGAACTGAACGAGTTAAAGACTCAATTACAGGAATTATTAGACAAAGGGTTCATACGGCCCAGTAATTCTCCTTGGGGAGCACCGGTCCTATTTGTAAGAAAGAAAGATGGAACCCATAGGCTTTGTATTGACTATCGACAGTTGAACAAAATAACAATGAAAAACAAGTATCCGTTGCCTCGGATAGATGATTTGTTCGACCAATTAAAAGGAGCAAGGGCATTCTCGAAGATAGATCTGAGATCAGGGTACTATCAGATGAAGATTAAAGAAGCGGATGTAGCAAAGACCGCATTTAGAACTCGTTACGGACACTATGAATTTTTGGTATTACCGTTCGGGTTGACGAACGCCCCAGCCCTCTTCATGGATTTGATGAATCGGGTTTTCCAACCATACCTGGATAAGTTTGTGGTGGTATTCATTGATGATATAGTGGTGTACTCAAATTCTTTCAAGGAGCACGAAGAACACTTGAGACAAACCTTACAAACCTTGAGAGATCACCAGCTATATGCAAAACTGAGTAAATGTGAATTTTGGCTTAAAAGAGTGATGTTTTTGGGACATGTCATTTCAGCCGAAGGTGTTTTTGTCGACCCTCAAAAAGTCGAAGCAGTCGTGAAATGGGAAAGACCGACTTCGGTCACTGAAATACGTAGTTTCCTGGGACTTGCAGGATACTATCGGAGATTTATCGAAGGTTTTTCCCTGATTGCAACCCCTTTGACCCAGCTAACTAGGAAGGATAAGAAATGGGTGTGGTCGGAAGAATGTGAGGCAAGCTTCCAAGAATTGAAGAGGAGGCTCACCACTGCTCCAGTCTTAACTCTCCCCTCAGGGACCGAGGGTTTTGTGGTATATAGTGATGCCTCGGGGAAGGGATTGGGGTGTGTTTTGATGCAACATGGGAAGGTGATCGCCTATGCATCAAGACAATTAAAGACTCATGAGGTGAACTACCCGGTGCACGACCTGGAGTTGGCAGCTGTAGTATTTGCCTTGAGGATATGGAGACACTATTTGTATGGGTCTCGAACCCAAATTTTTACTGATCATAAGAGCCTGAAGTATCTGATGTCGCAAAAGGAGTTGAACATGCGGCAAAGAAGGTGGATAGAGCTCATTAAGGATTATGATTGCACCATAGAATACCATCCGGGGAAAGCAAATGTGGTGGCAGATGCCCTCAGTCGAAAAAATAAAGCCTCCTTGGGAAGCTTAACAGTGGGAAAGGAGCGGCAATTGGCAGAATTAAAAGAGTTGGGTGCAGATTTGGGAATTGATACAAGAGGTGGGTTAGTAGCCCAATTATTGGTGCGACCAACGTATCGAGAACATATACTACATGCCCAATTCCATGACAAGGTGGGGTCCAAGATTAGGAAGAATGTGGAGGCCGGGGTAGAAATGAAATTCCGAGTAGCGGATGATGGATCCTTGATGATGGGACAACGGTTGTACGTGCCTGATGACGAAACAGTCAAACGGATGATTCTACAAGAAGCTCATGAGTCCAAATTCTCCATACATCCTGGCAGCACTAAGATGTATCGAGACCTGAAACACCTCTATTGGTGGCCTAATATGAAAAGGGACATAGCTGAGTATGTGTCAAAGTGTGGGATATGTCAACAAGTCAAGGTTGAACACCAAAGGCCTGCGGGACCATTACAACCATTACAAATTCCAGAATGGAAGTGGGAGATGATCACCATGGATTTCGTGTCAGGATTTCCCAAAGGGAGAAAAGGAAATGATGCGATATGGGTCATTGTAGATCGGTTGACGAAATCCGCACTATTCTTGCCCGTAAAGATGACCGACTCGGTGGACAAGCTTGCCAAGATCTACATAAACGAGGTGGTACGACGTCATGGGATTCCGGTGTCCATTGTATCGGATCGAGATCCCAGGTTCACCTCTCGACTTTGGCCGAGCATACAACATGCCTTGGGGACAAGGTTGGACATGAGCACTGCGTTTCACCCTCAAACGGATGGCCAATCGGAAAGAGTCATCCAAGTCTTGGAAGACCTATTACGGGCCTGTGTGCTAGAATTTGGAGGAAACTGGGAGGAACACATGGCATTGGTGGAGTTCACGTATAACAATAGTCATCAAGCCACAATAGGGATGGCCCCGTATGAAGCCTTGTATGGTAGGAGGTGCAGAACTCCTTTGTGTTGGGAGGAAATTGGGGACCGGAAGTTATATGGCGCAGAATTGGTCCAAGTCACCACGGAGAAAGTGAGAACTATCAGGGATCGCATCAAAGCCGCGCAGGATAGACAGAAGAAGTATGCCGATGTGAGGAGAAGACCTCTCGAGTTCAGTATGGGGGACCAGGTGTTCCTGAAGGTAGCCCCATGGAAGAACATGTTACGGTTTGGGTTGAAAGGGAAGCTAACTCCCCGTTTCATCGGACCCTTCAAAATCTTACAACGAGTTGGACCAGTAGCCTACAAGGTGGATTTGCCCCCACAGTTAGCCAGGGTCCATGATGTGTTCCATGTCTCCTTGTTAAGGAAGGCTGACGTAGACCCCGCCCGAGTTCTACCCCAGGTTCCAGTAGAAGTCAAGGAAGACTTAACACTGGAATTGAGACCCATAAGGATACTAGATCAAGAAGTGAAGGAGTTACGGAGCAAAAAGATCCCCATCGTCAGAATCTTATGGCGAAATGCTCAAGTAGAAGAGGAAACTTGGGAGAGGGAGGCTGAGATGAGGAAAAAGTACCCCAATTTATTTGAACTACCAGGCATGGAGTGTGAAACTTTTTAAATTTCGAGGACGAAATTCATATTTAGGAGGGGAGAATGTAAACACCCAAACAAAAATATATATCTATGTCTATATATATATATATATATTTAAAGAGAAAGAGAGAGAGAAAGATGGTGGTGAATGCAGATTTCGCTGCCGATGCAGAAATCGGCAGCGACGCAGATTTCGCTGCCGATTCTGGATTGGGCAGCGACGCAGATTTCGCTGCCGATGCAGAAATCGGCAGCGACGCAGTTTTCGCTGCCGATTCTGGATTCGGCAGCGACGCAGATTTCGCTGCCGATGCAGAAATCGGCAGCGACGCAGATTTCGCTGCCGATGCAGAAATCGGCAGCGACGCAGTTTTCGCTGCCGATTCTGGATTTGGCAGCGACGCAGTTTTCGCTGCCGATGCAGCAATCGGCAGCGACGCAGATTTCGCTGCCGATGCAGAAATCGGCAGCGACGCAGTTTTCGGCTGCCGATTTCTCAATCAACAGTGACGCACAGCTGGGAGGGAGGGGTAAAAAACTGGTTTTAGATAAACCAAACAAGGATAAGGACACACCTAAACCAACCCCCAAACAACCCAATTCATTTGATGGGTAGTATAAATACAAAGAGGGGAGAGAGAATGACTCATCTTCTTCCCAAACCAGCAGCTGCATGTCATTCTTCCCTTCCCCTTTCACATCAAAAACGTGAATCAAACTAGTAGAGTGTCTTGTGAGCTTGTGAGGGAGAGATGAGACCTTGAGAGAGGAGTGGGCAGCTGCATAGAGGAGAGGAAAAAGAGAGCTGGAAAACGTGAGAGGAAGAAGAAGGAAGAGAACCAGCAGCTGAAGAGAAAAGAATAGTGTCAAACCTTCCTCAAACTTAGTTAAATTCAGAAGGTATGAGTCATGGAACTCCCTTTCCTCTCCCCCTTAAAATCAAAAACGAAAATGAAGAAGAAAAACCCTAAGAAAAATTGATCTAAGACCTAAGCCAACTATGGGGGAAACTGAAATTAACTAGGAGAACTAGCAAACAGAAGTGAAATAAAGTCAATTTCAAAACATCTAACAATTATGGTAGAAGCTGGCTTTAACTATGGGGTAGGCCAGCATGCATGTGTGTGTGTGTTCTGCTGAAATTAAATGTGTTTCTGTTGTGATGTTGCTGCTGGAATTAATGTGTTCTGTTGTGATGATTGTTGCTGCAATTAATGTGTTCTGCTGTGATGTTAGTGCTGGAATTTAATGTGTTCTGCTGTGATGTTAGTGCTGGAATTTAATGCGTTCTGCTGTGATGTTATTGCTGGAATTTTGTTGAAGAACTATGTGCTGAAATTGATGGTTCCGAGTTGTGTATTGCGCAGCGAAATTCTGTTTCGCTGCCGCAACGGAACCTTCTGCAGCGAATTGATATTCGCTGCCGATTTGTGTGTTGCGCAGCGAAATTCTGTTTCGCTGCCGCAACTGAATCTCCTGCAGCGAATTGATATTCGCTGCCGATTTGTGTGTTGCGCAGCGAAATTCTGTTTCGCTGCCGCAACTGAATCTCCTGCAGCGAATTGATATTCGCTGCCGATTTGTGTGTTGCGCAGCGAAATTCTGTTTCGCTGCCGCAACTGAATCTCCTGCAGCGAATTGATATTCGCTGCCGATTTGTGTGTTGCGCAGCGAAATTCTGTTTCGCTGCCGCAACTGAATCTCCTGCAGCGAATTGATATTCGCTGCCGATTTGTGTGTTGCTTCTGTTTCGCTGCAGCAACTGAACCTCCTGCAGCGAATTGATATTCGCTGCCGATTTGTGTGTTGCGCAGCGAAATTCTGTTTCGCTGCCGCAACTGAACCTCCTGCAGCGAATTGATATTCGCTGCCGATTTGTGCGTTGCGCAGCGAAACTGTGGCGCCAACAGCGATGCAGTTTTCGTTGCCGAACTGGCTGCCGGCAGCGAAACAGTTGTCGCTGCCGAACTGGCAGCCCGCAGCGAACCAGTTCTCGCTGCCGAATTCCTACAATAAGCCTCCTAGGCGGGAATGACTTAAATGCTAGTAACAATTGCATGTTATGATGATGTAAAATAGGGAACACTTGAATGTGAACATATGAACTCTTGAAATAAGTGTGATGATGAATATGATTCAAAAATAAAATAAATACAAATGTGCTAATTTGTGACCATTGATGTCTTAGGTGGTGCGGTCGGGAGTGGACCATCATCAAGACAGGAACGACCCACAGGTGGAGCAGGTAGGTGACTTGCACCTTCCTTTTTCTTACGTTGAATCTTGAAATATTTTAACTTGAGTACTATCATATTGTTAGAACCGATATTAGATTGTTGAACGCTTGAATGTTGATTAAAGAATGATTAGCTTCGGCTAATGGCATCCGAAAGGATGGCCGGGACAAAAAGAGTGATTAGCTTCGGCTAATGGCATCCAAACGGATGGCCGGGACAAAGAATGATTAGCTTCGGCTAATGGCGTCCGAAGGGATGGCCGGGACAAAGAATGATTAGCTTCGGCTAATGGCATCCGAAAGGATGGCCGGGACAAAAGAGTGATTAGCTTTGGCTAATGGCGTCCGAATGGATGGCCGGGACAAAGAATGATTAGCTTCGGCTAATGGCATCCAAACGGATGGATGGCTGGGATAAAAGAGTGACTTCGCTGCCGAAGCAGAAATCGGCAGCGACGCAGATTTCGCTGCCGATTCTGGATCGGCAGCGACGCAGATTTCCGCTGCCGATTCTGGATCGGCAGCAACGCAGATTCTGCTGCCGATACAGAAATCGGCAGCGACGCAGATTCCGCTGCCGATTCTGGATCGGCAGCAACACAGTTTTCGCTGCCGATTCCTTGATCGGCAGCAATGCAGTTTCTGCTGCCGATTTTGGATCGGCAGCGACGCAGCTTTCGCCATGGAAGGCCGACACAAATGAATGACTAGTTTTGGCGAATGGCATCCGAAAACTTGTGTATCTATATGTACTACTAGTTGTTGTAGCAAATACATGAAGAAATTATAATTGTTAATGTTTTATTTAATTGCCAAACCGTGAGTTACCATTCTTATTATTATTAAATATTTGCATTCTCTTAAATGTTTGTACTGCTGCAGGGACTTCACACCAACGAGATGTCTAGGAAACCCGATACACGGGAACCTATTTTGCAAGGAATTATGTAGATGTATCTTAAATCACAATGTATTTTGTATGGATCAATGTACTGAATGTATAACTTTTATTAGATCCTTTTTGTTTAAAATTGTGATGACTATTAGTAGGAGAAGACTGTAAACTCATGTCTATGTATATATTTTTAATACGAACTTCAAATCAAGCAACCTTAATATTACGTGTTTGTGTAAGATTCACTTTGAAATGAAATGTTGATTGTATGGATTGTATTTCGATGATGTGAGGATTTAGATTCATTGATTGCCGGCACCATGTGGATTGAATGCATAAAAAAAAAAAAAAATTATTGTGTTTTGGGCTTGGAAAGCCGGGTTGTTACAGCATCCGGGCGGGGCCATTCCACCGACAAGACAAGAGTACTGGCTCAAGAGTTCCGTATCTATAGATCCGACCATTGGATCGCGCTCAAATTTTTGCTCGAGTTTTCGGAGGCTGTTTTCCATGGAGTTGCGGCCAATCGATACGACAACGGGACAGCATCCGAGCGGGGCCATTCCACCGACAAGACAAGAGTACCGGCTCAAGAGTTCCGTATCTATAGATCCGACCGTTGGATCGGGCTCAAAGTTTTTCACGAGTTTTCGCAGGCTGTTTTCCATAGAGTTGCGTGGAATCGATATGACAAGGCGACAGTGCCTGGGCGTGGCCATTCCACCGACAAGACAACAGTACGTGCTCAAGAGTTCCGTATCTATAGATCCGACCATTGGATCGCGCTCAAATTTTTTCTCGAGTTTTCGGAGGCTGTTTTCCACGGAGTTGCGGCCAGTCGATACGACAACGCGACAGCATCTGGGCGGGGCCAATCCACCTACAATACAAGAGTACCGGCTCAAGAGTTCCGTATCTATAGATCTGACCGTTGGATCGTGCTCAAATTTTTTCACGAGTTTTGGAGGCTGTTTTCCATGGAGTTGCGGCCAATCGATACGATAAGGCGACAACGTCCGGTCGGGGCCATTCCACCGACACGACCAAAGTTCGGGCTCAAAAGGTCCGTATCTATAGATCGACCGTTGGATCGCCCTCAAATTTTTTACAGGAGTTTCCGGAGGCTGTTTTCCATGAAGTTGCGTTGAATCTGTACGCCACGTCGACAGCGTCCAGGCGGGGCCATTCAACAGACAAGAAAACAGTACGGGCTCAAGAGTTCCGTATCTATAGATCCGACCATTGGATCGCGCTCAAATTTTTTCTCGAGTTTTCGGGGGCTGTTTTCCATGGAGTTGCGGCCAATCGATACGACAACGCAAAAGCATCTGGGCGGGGCCATTCCACCGACAAGACAAGAGTACCGGCTCAAGAGTTCCGTATCTATAGATCCGACCGTTGGATCGGGCTAAAATTTTTTCACGAGTTTTTGGAGGCTGTTTTCCATAGAGTTGCGTGGAATCGATATGACAAGGCGACAGCGTCTGGGCATGGCTATTCCACCGACAAGACAAGAGTATCTGCTCAAGGGTTCCGTATCTATAGATCCGACCGTTGGATCGGGCTCAAAGTTTTTCACGAGTTTTCGCAGGCTGTTTTCATAGAGTTACGTGGAATCGATAGGACAAGGCGACAGTGTCCGGGCGTGGCCATTCCGCCGACAAGACAACAGTACGTGCTCAAGAGCTCCGTATCTATAGATCCGACCATTGGATCGCGCTTAAATTTTTTCACGAGTTTCGGAGGCTGTTTTCCATGGAGTTGCGGCCAATCGATACGATAAGGCGACAGCGTCCGGCCGGGGCCATTCCACCGACACGACCAAAGTTCGGGCTCAAAAGGTCCGTATCTATAGATCGACCGTTGGATCGCCCTCAAATTTTTTACAGGAGTTTCTGGAGGCTGTTTTCCATGAAGTTGCGTTGAATCTGTACGCCACGTCGACGGCGTCCAGGCGGGGCCATTCAATAGACAAGAAAACAGTACGGGCTCAAGAGTTCCGTATCTATAGAACCGAGCATTGGATCGCGCTCAAATTTTTTCTCGAGTTTTCGGAGGCTGTTTTCCACGGAGTTGCGGCCAATAGATACGACAACGCGACAGCATCTGGGCGGGGCCAATCCACCTACAAGACAAGAGTACCGGCTCAAGAGTTCCGTATCTATAGATCCGACCGTTGGATTGCGCTCAAATTTTTTCACGAGTTTCTGAAGGCTGTTTTCAATGAAGTTGCGTTGAATCCGTACGACACGTCGACAGCGTCCAGGCGGGGCCATTCAATCGACAAGACAACAATACGTGCTCAAGAGTTCCGTATCTATAGATCCGACCATTGGATCGCGCTCAAATTTTTTCTCCAGTTTTCGGAGGTTGTTTTCCATGGAGGTGCGGCCAATCGATACGACAACGCGACAGCATCCGCGCGGGGCCATTCCACCGACAAGACAAGAGTACCGGCTCAAGAGTTCCGTATCTATAGATCCGACCGTTGGATCGGGCTCAAAGTTTTTCACGAGTTTTTGCAGGCTGTTTTCCATAAAGTTGCGTGGAATTGATATGACAAGGCGACAGTGTCCGGGCGTGGCCATTCCGCCGACAAGACAACAGTACGTGCTCAAGAATTCCGTATCTATAGATCCGACCATTGGATCGCGCTCAAATTTTTTCTGGAGTTTTCGGAGGCTGTTTTCCATGGAGTTGCGGCCAATCGATACGACAACGCAAAAGCATCTGGGCGGGGCCATTCCACCGACAAGACAAGAGTACCGGCTCAAGAGTTCCGTATCTATATATCCGACTGTTGGGTCGCGCTCAAATTTTTTCACGAGTTTCGGAGGCTGTTTTTAATGGAGTTGCGGCCAATCGATACGATAAGGCGACACCGTCCGGTCGGGGCCATTCCACCGACAAGACAAGAGTACCGGCTCAAGAGTTCTGTATCTATAGATCCGACCGTTGGATCAGGCTCAAATTTTTTCACGAGTTTTCGGAGGCTGTTTTCCATAGAGTTGCGTGGAATCGATATGACAAGGCAACAGCGTCTGGGCATGGCCATTCCACCGACAAGACAAGAGTACCGGCTCAAGGGTTCCGTACTATAGATCCGACCGTTGGATCGGGCTCAAATTTTTTCACGAGTTTTCGGAGGCTGTTTTCCATAGAGTTGCGTGGAATCGATATGACAAGGCGACAACGTCTGGGCATGGCCATTCCACCGACAAGACAAGAGTACCGGCTCAAGAGTTCCGTATCTATAGATCCGACCGTTGGATCGAGCTCAAAGTTTTTCACGAGTTTTCGCAGGCTGTTTTCCGTAGAGTTGCGTGGAATCGATATGACAAGGCGACAGCGTCCGGGCATGGCCATTCCACCGACAAGACAAGAGTGTCGTCTCAAGAGTTCCGTATCGATATATACGACTGTTGGATCGCGCTCAAATTTTTTACAGGAGTTTTCGAAGGCTCTTTTCCATGAAGTTGCGATGAATCTGTACGCCACGTCGAGAGCGTCCAGGCGGGGCCATTCCACCAACAAGACAAGAGTGCCGGCTCAAGAGTTCCGTATCTATATATCAGACCGTTGGATCGCGCTCAAATTTTTTACAGGAGTTTCCGGAGGCTCTTTTCCATGAAGTTGCGATGAATCTGTACGCCACGTCGATAGCATCCCGGCGGGGCCATTCCACCAACAAGACAAGAGTGCCGGCTCAAGAGTTCCGTATCTATAGATCCGACCGTTGGATCGCGCTCAAATTTTTTACAGGAGTTTCCGGAGGCTCTTTTCCATGAAGTTGCGATGAATCTGTACGCCACGTCGATAGCGTCACGGCGGGGCCATTCCACCAACAAGACAAGATTGCCGGCTCAAGAGTTCCGTATCAATAGATCCGACCGTTGGATCGCGCTCAAATTTTTTCACGAGTTTCGGAGGCTGTTTTCCATGGAGTTGCGGCCAATCGATACGATAAGGCGACAGCGTCCGGTCAGGGCCATTCCACCGACACGACCAGAGTACGGGATCAAAAGGTCCATATCTATAGATCCGAACGTTGGATCGCCCTCAAATTTTTTACAGGAGTTTCCGGAGGCTGTTTTCCATGAAGTTGCGTTGAATCTGCACGACACGTCGACAGCGTCCAGCGGGGCCATTCCACCGACAAGACAAGAGTACCGGCTCAAGAGTTCCGTCTCTATAGATCCGACCGTTGGATTGCGCTAAAATTTTTTCACGAGTTTCCGGAGGCTAATTTCCATAGAGTTGCGTGGAATCGATATGACAAGGCGACCGCGTCCGGGCGTGGCCCTTCCATCGCCACGACAAGAGTACCGGCTCAAGAGTTCCGTATCTATAGATCCATCCGTTGGATCGCGCTCAAATTTTTTTCAGGAGTTTCCGGAGGCTATTCTCCATGAAGTTGCGTGGAATCTGTACAACACGTCGACAGCGTCCTGGCGGGGCCATTCCACCAACAAGAAAAGAGTACCAGCTCAAGAGTTCCGTATCTATAGATCCGACCGTTGGATCGGGCTCAAATTTTTTCATGAGTTTCTGGAGGCTGTTTTCCATAGAGTTGCGTGGAAACGATAGGACAAGGCGACAGCGTCCAGGCGGGGCCATTCCACCGACAAGACAAGAGTGCCGGCTCAAGAGTTCCGTATCTATAGATCCGACCATTGGATCGTGCTCAAATTTTTTCTCGAGTTTTCGGAGGTTGTTTTCCATCGAGTTGCGGCCAATCGATACGACAACGCGACAGCATCCGGGCGGGGCCATTCCACCGACAAGACAAGAGTACCGGCTGAAGAGTTCCGTATCTATAGATCCGACCATTGGATCGCGCTCAAATTTTTTGTCGAGTTTTCGGAGGGTGTTTTCCATGGAGTTGCGGCAAATTGATACGACAACATGACAGCATCCGTGCTTGGCCATTCCACCGACAAGACAAGAGTACCAGCTCAAGAGTTCCGTATCTATAGATCCGACCGTTGGATCGGGCTCAAATTTTTTCACGAGTTTCCAGAGGCTGTTTTCCATGAAGTTGCGTTGAATTTGTACGACATGTCGACAGCGTCCAAGCGGGGCCATTCAACCGACAAGACAACAATACGTGCTCAAGAGTTCCGTATCTATAGATCCGACCATTGGATCGCGCTCAAATTTTTTCTCGAGTTTTCGGAGGCTGTTTTCCAAGGAGTTGCGGCCAATCAATACGACAACGGGACAACATCCGAGCGGGGCCATTCCACAGACAAGACAAGAGTACCGGCTCAAGAGTTCCGTATCTATAGATCCGACCGTTGGATCGGGCTCAAAGTTTTTCACGAGTTTTTGCAGGCTGTTTCCATAGAGTTGCGTGGAATCGATATGACAAGGCGACAGTGTCCGGGCGTGGCCATTCCGCCGACAAGACAACATACGTGCTCAAGAGTTCCGTATCTATTGATCCGACCATTGGATCGCGCTCAAATTTTTGCTCGAGTTTTCGGAGGCCGTTTTCAATGGAGTTGCGGCCAATCGTTACGACAACGCAACAGCATCCGGGCGGGGCCATTCCACCGACAAGACAAGAGTACCAGCTCAAGAGTTTCGTATCCATATATCCGACCGTGGGACCGCGCTCAAATTTTTTCACGAGTTTCGGAGGCTGTTTTCCATGGAGTTCCGGCCAATCGATACGATAAGGCGACAGCGTCCGGTCGGGGCCATTCCACCGACACGACCAAAATTCAGGCTCAAAAGGTCCGTATCTATAGATCCGACCGTTGGATCGCCCTCAAATTTTTTGCAGGAGTTTCCGGAGGCTGTTTTCCATGAAGTTGCGTTGAATCTTGACGACACGTCGACAGCGTCCAGACGGGGCCATTCAATAGACAAGACAACAGTACGGGCTCAAGAGTTCCGTATCTATAGATACGACCAATGGATCGCGCTCAAATTTTTGCTCGAGTTTTCGGAGGCTGTTTTCAATGGAGTTGCCGCCAATCGTTACGACAACGCAACAACATCCGGGCGGGGCCATTCCACCGACAAGACAAGAGTACCGGCTCAAGAGTTCCGTATCTATAGATCCGACCGTTGGATCGCCCTCAAATTTTTTCACGAGTTTCCGAAGGCTGTTTTCCATGATGTTGGGTTGAATCTGTACGACACGTCGACAGCGTCCAGGCGGGGCCATTCAACCGACAAGACAACAGTACGTGCTCAAGAGTTCCGTATCTATGGATCCGACCATTGGATCGCGCTCAAATTTTTTCTCGAGTTTTCGGAGGTTGTTTTCCATGGAGTTGCGGACAATCGATACGACAACGCGACAGCATCCGGGCGGGGCCATTCCACCGACAAGACAAGAGTACCGGCTCAAGAGTTCCGTTTCTATAGATCCGACCGTGGGATCGCGCTCAAATTTTTTCACAAGTTTCGAAGGCTGTTTTCCACTGAGTTGCGGCCAATCGATACGATAAGGCGAAAGCGTCCGGTCGGGGCCATTCCACCGACACGACCAAAGTTCGGGCTCAAAAGGTCCGTATCTATAGATCCGACCGTGGGATCGCCCTTAAATTTTTTAAAGGAGTTTCCGGAGGCTGTTTTCCATGAAGTTGCGTTAAATCTGTATGACATGTCGATAGCGTCCAGGCGGGGCCATTCAACAGACAAGACAACAGTACGGGCTCAAGAGTTCCGAATCTATAGATCCGACCATTGGATCGCGCTCAAATTTTTGCTCGAGTTTTCGGAGGCTGTTTTCAATGGAGTTGCGTGCAATCGTTACGACAACGCAACAGCATCCGGGCGGGGCCATTCCACCGACAAGACAACAGTACCGGCTCAAGAGTTTCGTATCTATATATCCGACCGTGGGACCGCGCTCAAATTTTTTCACGAGTTTCGGAGGCTGTTTTCCATGGAGTTACGGCCAATCGATACGATAAGGCGACAGCGTCCGGTCGGGGCCATTCCACCGACACGACCAAAGTTCGGGCTCAAAAGCTCCGTATCTATAGATTCGACCGTTGGATCGCCCTCAAATTTTTTGCAGGAGTTTCCGGAGGCTGTTTTCCAAGAAGTTGCGTTGAATCTTGACGACACGTCTACAGCGTCCAGGCGGGGCCATTCAACAGACAAGACAACAGTACGGGCTCAAGAGTTCCGTATCTATAGATCCGACCAATGGATCGCGCTCAAATTTTTGCTCGAGTTTTCGGAGGCTGTTTTCAATGGAGTTGCGGCCAATCGTTCCGACAACGCAACAGCATCCGGGCAGGGCCATTCCACCGACAAGACAAGAGTACCGGCTCAAGAGTTCAGTATCTATAGATCCGACCGTTGGATCTCGCTCAAATTTTTTCACGAGTTTCCGAAGGCTGTTTTCCATGATGTTGCGTTGAATCTGTACGACACGTCGACAGCGTCCAGGCGGGGCCATTCAACCGACAAGACTACAGTACGTGCTCAAGAGTTCTGTATCTATAGATCCGACCATTGGATCGCGCTCAAATTTTTTCTCAAGTTTTTGGAGGTTGTTTTCCATGGAGTTGCGGCCAATCGATACGACAACGCGACAGCATCCGGGCGGGGCCATTCCACCGACAAGACAAGACTACCAGCTCAAGAGTTCTGTATCTATAGATCCGACCGTTGGATCGCGCTCAAATTTTTTCACGAGTTTCGGAGGCTGTTTTCCATGGAGTTGCGGCCAATCGATACGATAAGGCGACAACGTCTGGTCGGGGCCATTCCACCGACACGACCAGAGTACGGGATCAAAAGGTCCGTATCTATAGATCCGACCGTTGGATCGCCCTCAAATTTTTTACAGGAGTTTTCGGAGGCTGTTTTCCATGAAGTTGCGGCCAATCAATACGACAACACGACAGCATCCGAGCGGGGCCATTCCACCGACAAGACAAGAGTACCGGCTCAAGAGTTCCGTATCTATAGATCCGACCATTGGATCGCGCTCAAATTTTTTGTCGAGTTTTCGGAGGCTGTTTTCCATGAAGTTGCGGCCAATCAATACGACAACACGACAGCATCCGAGCAGGGCCATTCCACCGACAAGACAAGAGTACCGGCTCAAGAGTTCCGTATCTATAGATCCGACCATTGGATCGCGCTCAAATTTTTTGTCGAGTTTTCGGAGGGTGTTTTCCATGGAGTTGCGGCCAATCGATACGACAACGCGACAGCATCCGGGCGGGGCCATTCCACCGACAAGACAAGAGTACCGGCTGAAGAGTTCCGTATCTATAGATCCGACCGTTGGATCGCGCTCAAATTTTTTCACGAGTTTCGGAGGCTGTTTTCCATGGAGTTGCGGCCAATCGATACGATAAGGCGACAACGTCTGGTCGGGGCCATTCCACCGACACGACCAGAGTACGGGATCAAAAGGTCCGTATCTATAGATCCGACCGTTGGATCGCCCTCAAATTTTTTACAGGAGTTTTCGGAGGCTGTTTTCCATGAAGTTGCGGCCAATCAATACGACAACACGACAGCATCCGAGCGGGGCCATTCCACCGACAAGACAAGAGTACCGGCTCAAGAGTTCCGTATCTATAGATCCGACCATTGGATCGCGCTCAAATTTTTTGTCGAGTTTTCGGAGGGTGTTTTCCATGGAGTTGCGGCCAATCAATACGACAACACGACAGCATCCGAGCGGGGCCATTCCACCGACAAGACAAGAGTACCGGCTCAAGAGTTCCGTATCTATAGATCCGACCATTGGATCGCGCTCAAATTTTTTGTCGAGTTTTCGGAGGGTGTTTTCCATGGAGTTGCGGCCAATCGATACGATAAGGCGACAGTGTCCGGTCGGGGCCATTCCGCCGACAAGACAACAGTACGTGCTCAAGAGTTCCGTATCTATAGATCCGACCGTTGGATCGGGCTCAAAGTTTTTCACGAGTTTTCGCAGGCTGTTTTCCACGGAGTAGCGCCCAATCGATACGTCAACGCTACAGCATCCGGGCGGGGCCATTCCACCGACAAGACAAGAGTACCGGCTCAAGAGTTCCATATCTATAGATCCGACCGTTGGATCACGCTCAATTTTTTTCACGAGTTTCGGAGGCTGTTTTCCATGGAGTTGCGGCCAATCGATACGATAAGGCGACAGCGTCCGGTCGGGGTCATTCCACCGACAAGACCACAGTTCGGGCTCAAAAGGTCCGTATCTATAGATCGACCGTTGGATCGACCTCAAATTTTTTACAGGAGTTTTCGGAGGCTGTTTTCCACACAGTAGCGGCCAATCGATACGACAACGCTACAGCATCCGGGCGAGGCCATTCCACCGACAAGACAAGAGTACCGGCTCAAGAGTTTCGTATCTCTATAACCGACCGTGGGACCGCGCTCAAATTTTTTCACGAGTTTCGGAGCCTGTTTTCCATGGAGTTGCGGCCAATCGATACGATAAGGCAACAGCGTCCGATCGGGGCCATTCCACCGACAGGACTAAAGTTCGGGCTCAAAAGGTCCGTATCTATAGATCCGACCGTTGGATCGCGCTCAAATTTTTCCACGAGTTTCGGAGGCTGTTTTCCATGGAGTTGCGGCCAATCGATACGATAAGGCGACAGCGTCCGGTCGGGGCCATTCCACCGACAAGACAAGAGTACCGGCTCAAGAGTTCCATATCTATAGATCCGACTGTTGGATCGCGCTCAATTTTTTTCACGAGTTTCGGAGGCTGTTTTCCATGGAGTTGCGGCCAATCGATACGATAAGGCGACAGCGTCCGGTCGGGGTCATTCCACCGACAAGACCACAGTTCGGGCTCAAAAGGTCTGTATCTATAGATCCGACCAATGGATCGCGCTCAAATTTTTGCTCGAGTTTTCGGAGGCTGTTTTCAATGGAGTTGCGGCCAATCGTTACGACAACGCAACAGCATCCGGGCGGGGCCATTCCACCGACAAGACAAGAGTACCGGCTGAAGAGTTCCGTATCTATAGATCCGACCGTTGGATCGCGCTCAAATATTTTCACGAGTTTCGGAGGCTGTTTTCCATGGAGTTGCGGCCAATCGATACGATAAGGCGACAGCGTCTGGTCGGGGCCATTCCACCGACACGACCAGAGTACGGGATCAAAAGGTCCGTATCTATAGATCCGACCGTTGGATCGCCCTCAAATTTTTTACAGGAGTTTTCGGAGGCTGTTTTCCATGAAGTTGCGGCCAATCAATACGACAACACGACAGCATCCGAGCGGGGCCATTCCACCGACAAGACAAGAGTACCGGCTGAAGAGTTCCGTATCTATAGATCCGACCGTTGGATCGCGCTCAAATTTTTTGTCGAGTTTTCGGAGGGTGTTTTCCATGGAGTTGCGGCCAATCAATACGACAACACGACAGCATCCGCGCGGGGCCATTCCACCGACAAGACAATAGTACCGGCTCAAGAGTTCCGTATCTATAGATCCGACCATTGGATCGCGCTCAAATTTTTTGTCGAGTTTTCGGAGGGTGTTTTCCATGGAGTTGCGGCCAATCGATACGATAAGGCGACAGTGTCCGGTCGGGGCCATTCCACCGACAAGACAACAGTATGGGCTCAAGAGTTCCGTATCTATAGATCCGACCATTGGATCGCGCTCAAATTTTTTGTCGAGTTTTCGGAGGGTGTTTTCCATGGAGTTGCGGCCAATCAATACGACAACACGACAGCATCCGAGCGGGGCCATTCCACCGACAAGACAAGAGTACCGGCTCAAGAGTTCCGTATCTATAGATCCGACCGTTGGATCGGGCTCAAAGTTTTTCACGAGTTTTCGCAGGCTGTTTTCCATAGAGTTGCGTGGAATCGATAGGACAAGGCGACAGTGTCCGGGCGTGGCCATTCCGCCGACAAGACAACAGTACGTGCTCAAGAGTTCCGTATCTATAGATCCGACCATTGGATCGCGCTCAAATTTTTTCTCGAGTTTTCGGAGGCTGTTTTCCACGGAGTAGCGGCCAATCGATACGTCAACGCTACAACATCCGGGCGGGGCCATTCCACCGACAAGACAAGAGTACCGGCTCAAGAGTTCCATATCTATAGATCCGACCGTTGGATCGCGCTCAATTTTTTTCACGAGTTTCGGAGGCTGTTTTCCATGGAGTTGCGGCCAATCGATACGATAAGGGGACAGCGTCCGGTCGGGGTCATTCCACCGACAAGACCATAGTTCGGGCTCAAAAGGTCTGTATCTATAGATCGACCGTTGGATCGACCTCAAATTTTTTACAGGAGTTTTCGGAGGCTGTTTTCCACACAGTAGCGGCCAATCGATACGACAACGCTACAGCATCCGGGCGAGGCCATTCCACCGACAATTCAAGAGTACCGGCTCAAGAGTTTCGTATCTATATATCCGACCGTGGGACCGCGCTCAAATTTTTTCACGAGTTTCGGAGCCTGTTTTCCATGGAGTTGCGGCCAATCGATACGATAAGGCAACAGCGTCCGATCGGGGCCATTCCACCGACAGGACTAAAGTTCGGGCTCAAAAGGTCCGTATCTATAGATCCGACCGTTGGATCGCGCTCAAATTTTTCCACGAGTTTCGGAGGCTGTTTTCCATGGAGTTGCGGCCAATCGATACGATAAGGCGACAGCGTCCGGTCGGGGCCATTCCACCGACAAGACAAGAGTACCGGCTCAAGAGTTCCATATCTATAGATCCGACTGTTGGATCGCGCTCAATTTTTTTCACGAGTTTCGGAGGCTGTTTTCCATGGAGTTGCGGCCAATCGATACGATAAGGCGACAGCGTCCGGTCGGGGTCATTCCACCGACAAGACCACAGTTCGGGCTCAAAAGGTCTGTATCTATAGATCCGACCAATGGATCGCGCTCAAATTTTTGCTCGAGTTTTCGGAGGCTGTTTTCAATGGAGTTGCGGCCAATCGTTACGACAACGCAACAGCATCCGGGCGGGGCCATTCCACCGACAAGACAAGAGTACCGGCTGAAGAGTTCCGTATCTATAGATCCGACCGTTGGATCGCGCTCAAATTTTTTCACGAGTTTCGGAGGCTGTTTTCCATGGAGTTGCGGCCAATCGATACGATAAGGCGACAACGTCTGGTCGGGGCCATTCCACCGACACGACCAGAGTACGGGATCAAAAGGTCCGTATCTATAGATCCGACCGTTGGATCGCCCTCAAATTTTTTACAGGAGTTTTCGGAGGCTGTTTTCCATGAAGTTGCGGCCAATCAATACGACAACACGACAGCATCCGAGCGGGGCCATTCCACCGACAAGACAAGAGTACCGGCTCAAGAGTTCCGTATCTATAGATCCGACCATTGGATCGCGCTCAAATTTTTTGTCGAGTTTTCGGAGGGTGTTTTCCATGGAGTTGCGGCCAATCAATACGACAACACGACAGCATCCGAGCGGGGCCATTCCACCGACAAGACAAGAGTACCGGCTCAAGAGTTCCGTATCTATAGATCCGACCATTGGATCGCGCTCAAATTTTTTGTCGAGTTTTCGGAGGGTGTTTTCCATGGAGTTGCGGCCAATCGATACGATAAGGCGACAGTGTCCGGTCGGGGCCATTCCGCCGACAAGACAACAGTACGTGCTCAAGAGTTCCGTATCTATAGATCCGACCGTTGGATCGGGCTCAAAGTTTTTCACGAGTTTTCGCAGGCTGTTTTCCACGGAGTAGCGCCCAATCGATACGTCAACGCTACAGCATCCGGGCGGGGCCATTCCACCGACAAGACAAGAGTACCGGCTCAAGAGTTCCATATCTATAGATCCGACCGTTGGATCACGCTCAATTTTTTTCACGAGTTTCGGAGGCTGTTTTCCATGGAGTTGCGGCCAATCGATACGATAAGGCGACAGCGTCCGGTCGGGGTCATTCCACCGACAAGACCACAGTTCGGGCTCAAAAGGTCCGTATCTATAGATCGACCGTTGGATCGACCTCAAATTTTTTACAGGAGTTTTCGGAGGCTGTTTTCCACACAGTAGCGGCCAATCGATACGACAACGCTACAGCATCCGGGCGAGGCCATTCCACCGACAAGACAAGAGTACCGGCTCAAGAGTTTCGTATCTCTATAACCGACCGTGGGACCGCGCTCAAATTTTTTCACGAGTTTCGGAGCCTGTTTTCCATGGAGTTGCGGCCAATCGATACGATAAGGCAACAGCGTCCGATCGGGGCCATTCCACCGACAGGACTAAAGTTCGGGCTCAAAAGGTCCGTATCTATAGATCCGACCGTTGGATCGCGCTCAAATTTTTCCACGAGTTTCGGAGGCTGTTTTCCATGGAGTTGCGGCCAATCGATACGATAAGGCGACAGCGTCCGGTCGGGGCCATTCCACCGACAAGACAAGAGTACCGGCTCAAGAGTTCCATATCTATAGATCCGACTGTTGGATCGCGCTCAATTTTTTTCACGAGTTTCGGAGGCTGTTTTCCATGGAGTTGCGGCCAATCGATACGATAAGGCGACAGCGTCCGGTCGGGGTCATTCCACCGACAAGACCACAGTTCGGGCTCAAAAGGTCTGTATCTATAGATCCGACCAATGGATCGCGCTCAAATTTTTGCTCGAGTTTTCGGAGGCTGTTTTCAATGGAGTTGCGGCCAATCGTTACGACAACGCAACAGCATCCGGGCGGGGCCATTCCACCGACAAGACAAGAGTACCGGCTGAAGAGTTCCGTATCTATAGATCCGACCGTTGGATCGCGCTCAAATATTTTCACGAGTTTCGGAGGCTGTTTTCCATGGAGTTGCGGCCAATCGATACGATAAGGCGACAGCGTCTGGTCGGGGCCATTCCACCGACACGACCAGAGTACGGGATCAAAAGGTCCGTATCTATAGATCCGACCGTTGGATCGCCCTCAAATTTTTTACAGGAGTTTTCGGAGGCTGTTTTCCATGAAGTTGCGGCCAATCAATACGACAACACGACAGCATCCGAGCGGGGCCATTCCACCGACAAGACAAGAGTACCGGCTGAAGAGTTCCGTATCTATAGATCCGACCGTTGGATCGCGCTCAAATTTTTTGTCGAGTTTTCGGAGGGTGTTTTCCATGGAGTTGCGGCCAATCAATACGACAACACGACAGCATCCGCGCGGGGCCATTCCACCGACAAGACAATAGTACCGGCTCAAGAGTTCCGTATCTATAGATCCGGGCATTGGATCGCGCTCAAATTTTTTGTCGAGTTTTCGGAGGGTGTTTTCCATGGAGTTGCGGCCAATCGATACGATAAGGCGACAGTGTCCGGTCGGGGCCATTCCACCGACAAGACAACAGTATGGGCTCAAGAGTTCCGTATCTATAGATCCGACCATTGGATCGCGCTCAAATTTTTTGTCGAGTTTTCGGAGGGTGTTTTCCATGGAGTTGCGGCCAATCAATACGACAACACGACAGCATCCGAGCGGGGCCATTCCACCGACAAGACAAGAGTACCGGCTCAAGAGTTCCGTATCTATAGATCCGACCGTTGGATCGGGCTCAAAGTTTTTCACGAGTTTTCGCAGGCTGTTTTCCATAGAGTTGCGTGGAATCGATAGGACAAGGCGACAGTGTCCGGGCGTGGCCATTCCGCCGACAAGACAACAGTACGTGCTCAAGAGTTCCGTATCTATAGATCCGACCATTGGATCGCGCTCAAATTTTTTCTCGAGTTTTCGGAGGCTGTTTTCCACGGAGTAGCGGCCAATCGATACGTCAACGCTACAACATCCGGGCGGGGCCATTCCACCGACAAGACAAGAGTACCGGCTCAAGAGTTCCATATCTATAGATCCGACCGTTGGATCGCGCTCAATTTTTTTCACGAGTTTCGGAGGCTGTTTTCCATGGAGTTGCGGCCAATCGATACGATAAGGGGACAGCGTCCGGTCGGGGTCATTCCACCGACAAGACCATAGTTCGGGCTCAAAAGGTCTGTATCTATAGATCGACCGTTGGATCGACCTCAAATTTTTTACAGGAGTTTTCGGAGGCTGTTTTCCACACAGTAGCGGCCAATCGATACGACAACGCTACAGCATCCGGGCGAGGCCATTCCACCGACAATTCAAGAGTACCGGCTCAAGAGTTTCGTATCTATATATCCGACCGTGGGACCGCGCTCAAATTTTTTCACGAGTTTCGGAGCCTGTTTTCCATGGAGTTGCGGCCAATCGATTCGATAAGGCAACAGCGTCCGATCGGGGCCATTCCACCGACAGGACTAAAGTTCGGGCTCAAAAGGTCCGTATCTATAGATCCGACCGTTGGATCGCGCTCAAATTTTTCCACGAGTTTCGGAGGCTGTTTTCCATGGAGTTGCGGCCAATCGATACGATAAGGCGACAGCATCCGGTCGGGCCATTCCATCGACAAGATAAGAGTACCGGCTCAGGAGTTCCGTATCTATAGATCCGACCGTTGGATCGGGCTCAAATTTTTTCACGAGTTTCCGGAGGCTGTTTTCCATGAAGTTGCGTTGAATCTGTACGACACGTCGACAGTGTCCAGGCGGGGCCATTCAACTGACAAGACAACAGTAGGGGCTCAAGAGTTCCGTATCTATAGATCCGACCATTGGATCGCGCTCAAATTTTTTCTCCGGTTTTCGCAGGCTGTTTTCCATAGAGTTGCATGGAATCGATAGGACAAGGCGACAGTGTCCGGGCGTGGCCATTCCGCCGACAAGACAACAGTACGTGCTCAAGAGTTCCGTATCTATAGATCCGATCATTGGATCGCGTTCAAATTTTTTCTCGAGTTTTCGGAGGCTGTTTTCCACGGAGTTGCGGCCAATCGATACGACAACGCGACAGCATCCGGGCGGGGCCACTCCACCTACAAGACTAGAGTACCGGCTCAAGAGTTCCGTATCTATAGATCTGACCGTTGGATCGGGCTCAAAGTTTTTCACGAGTTTCCGAAGGCTGTTTTCCATGATGTTGCGTTGAATCTGTACGACACGTCGACAGCGTCCAGGCGGGGCCATTCAACCGACAAGACAACAGTACGCGCTCAAGAGTTCCGTATCTACAGATCCGACCCTTGGATCGCGCTCAAATTTTTTGCAGGAGCTTCCGGAGGCTGTTTTCCATGAAGTTGCGTTGAATCTTGACGACACGTCGACAGCGTCCAGGCGGGGCCATTCAACAGACAAGACAACAGTACGGGCTCAAGAGTTCCATATCTATAGATCCGACCAATGGATCGCGCTCAAATTTTTGCTCGAGTTTTTGGAGGCTGTTTTCAATGGAGTTGCGGCCAATCGTTACGACAACGCAACAGCATCCAGGCGGGGCCATTCCACCGACAAGACAAGAGTACCGGATCAAGAGTTCCGTATCTATAGATCCGACCGTTGGATCGCGCTCAAATTTTTTCACGAGTTTCCGAAGGCTGTTTTCCATGATGTGGCGTTGAATCTGTACGACACGTCGACAGCGTCCAGGCGGGGCCATTCAACCGACAAGACAACAGTACGCGCTCAAGAGTTCCGTATCTATAGATCTGACCATTGGATCGCGCTCAAATTTTTTCTCGAGTTTTTGGAGGTTGTTTTCCATGGAGTTGCGGCCAATCGATATGACAACGCGACAGCATCCGGGCGGGGCCATTCCACCAACAAGACAAGAGTACCGGCTCAAGAGTTCCGTATCTATAGATCCGACCGTGGGATCGCGCTCAAATTTTTTCACGAGTTTCGTATGCTGTTTTCCATGGAGTTGCGGCCAATCGATACGATAAGGCGACAGCGTCCGGTCGGGGCCATTCCACCGACACGACAACAGTATGGGCTCAAGAGTTCCGTATCTATAGATCCGACCGTTGGATCGCGCTCAAATTTTTTGTCGAGTTTTCGGAGGGTGTTTTCCATGGAGTTGCGGCCAATCAATACGACAACACGACAGCATCCGAGCGGGGCCATTCCACCGACAAGACAAGAGTACCGCCTCAAGAGTTCCGTATCTATAGATCCGACCGTTGGATCGCGCTCAAATTTTTTCACGAGTTTCGGAGGCTGTTTTCCATGGAGTTGCGGCCAATCGATACGATAAGGCGACAACGTCCGGTCGGGGCCATTCCACCGACAAGACAAGAGTACCGGCTCAAGAGTTCCGTATCTATAGATCTGACCGTTGGATCGCGCTCAAATTTTTTCACGAGTTTCCGAAGGCTGTTTTCCATGATGTTGCGTTGAATCTGTACGACACGTCGACAGCGTCCAGGCGGGGCCATTCAACCGACAAGACAACAGTACGTGCTCAAGAGTTCCGTATCTATAGATCCGACCATTGGATCGCGCTCAAATTTTAGCTCGAGTTTTCGGAGGCTGTTTTCAATGGAGTTGCGGCCAATCGTTACGACAACGCAACAGTATCCGGGCGGGGCCATTCCACCGACAAGACAAGAGTACCGGCTCAAGAGTTTCGTATCTATATATCCGACCGTGGGACCGCGCTCAAATTTTTTCTCCGGTTTTCGCAGGCTGTTTTCCATAGAGTTGCATGGAATCGATAGGACAAGGCGACAGTGTCCGGGCGTGGCCATTCCGCCGACAAGACAACAGTACGTGCTCAAGAGTTCCGTATCTATAGATCCGATCATTGGATCGCGTTCAAATTTTTTCTCGAGTTTTCGGAGGCTGTTTTCCACGGAGTTGCGGCCAATCGATACGACAACGCGACAGCATCCGGGCGGGGCCACTCCACCTACAAGACTAGAGTACCGGCTCAAGAGTTCCGTATCTATAGATCCGACCGTTGGATCGGGCTCAAAGTTTTTCACGAGTTTCCGAAGGCTGTTTTCCATGATGTTGCGTTGAATCTGTACGACACGTCGACAGCGTCCAGGCGGGGCCATTCAACCGACAAGACAACAGTACGCGCTCAAGAGTTCGGTATTTATAGATCCGACCCTTGGATCGCGCTCAAATTTTTTGCAGGAGCTTCCGGAGGCTGTTTTCCATGAAGTTGCGTTGAATCTTGACGACACGTCGACAGCGTCCAGGCGGGGCCATTCAACAGACAAGACAACAGTACGGGCTCAAGAGTTCCATATCTATAGATCCGACCAATGGATCGCGCTCAAATTTTTGCTCGAGTTTTTGGAGGCTGTTTTCAATGGAGTTGCGGCCAATCGTTACGACAACGCAACAGCATCCGGGCGGGGCCATTCCACCGACAAGACAAGAGTACCGGATCAAGAGTTCCGTATCTATAGATCCGACCGTTGGATCGCGCTCAAATTTTTTCACGAGTTTCCGAAGGCTGTTTTCCATGATGTGGCGTTGAATCTGTACGACACGTCGACAGCGTCCAGGCGGGGCCATTCAACCGACAAGACAACAGTACGCGCTCAAGAGTTCCGTATCTATAGATCCGACCATTGGATCGCGCTCAAATTTTTTCTCGAGTTTTTGGAGGTTGTTTTCCATGGAGTTGCGGCCAATCAATACGACAACACGACAGCATCCGAGCGGGGCCATTCCACCGACAAGACAAGAGTACCGCCTCAAGAGTTCCGTATCTATACATCCGACCATTGGATCGCGCTCAAATTTTTTCACGAGTTTCGGAGGCTGTTTTCCATGGAGTTGCGGCCAATCGATACGATAAGGCGACAGCGTCCGGTCGGGGCCATTCCGTATCTATAGATCTGACCGTTGGATCGCGCTCAAATTTTTTCACGAGTTTTCGAAGGCTGTTTTCCATGATGTTGCGTTGAATCTGTACGACACGTCGACAGCGTCCAGGCGGGGCCATTCAACCGACAAGACAACAGTACGTGCTCAAGAGTTCCGTATCTATAGATCCGACCATTGGATCGCGCTCAAATTTTTGCTCGAGTTTTCGGAGGCTGTTTTCAATGGAGTTGCGGCCAATCGTTACGACAACGCAACAGTATCCGGGAGGGGCCATTCCACCGACAAGACAAGAGTACCGGCTCAAGAGTTTCGTATCTATATATCCGACCGTGGGACCGCGCTCAAATTTTTTCCCGAGTTTCGGAGCCTGTTTTCCATGGAGTTGCGGCCAATCGATACGATAAGGCAACAACATCCGATCGGGGCCATTCCACCGACAGGACTAAAGTTCGGGCTCAAAAGGTCCGTATCTATAGATCCGACCGTTGGATCGCGCTCAAATTTTTCCACGAGTTTCGGAGGCTGTTTTCCATGGAGTTGCGGCCAATCGATACGATAAGGCGACAGCGTCCGGTCGGGGCCATTCCATCGACAAGACAAGAGTACCGGCTCAAGAGTTCCGTATCTATAGATCCGATCGTTGGATCGGGCTCAAATTTTTTCACGAGTTTCCGGAGGGTGTTTTCCATGAAGTTGCGTTGAATCTGTACGACACGTCGACAGCGTCCAGGCGGGGCCATTCAACTGACAAGACAACAGTAGGGGCTCAAGAGTTCCGTATCTATAGATCCGACCATTGGATCGCGCTCAAATTTTTTCTCGGGTTTTCGCAGGCTGTTTTCCATAGAGTTGCATGGAATCGATAGGACAAGGCGACAGTGTCCGGGCGTGGCCATTCCGCCGACAAGACAACAGTACGTGCTCAAGAGTTTCGTATCTATAGATCCGACCATTGGATCGCGTTCAAATTTTTTCTCGAGTTTTCGGAGGCTGTTTTCCACGGAGTTGCGGCCAATCGATACGACAACGCGACAGCATCCGGGCGGGGCCACTCCACCTACAAGAATAGAGTACCGGCTCAAGAGTTCCGTATCTATAGATCCGACCGTTGGATCGCGCTCAAATTTTTTCACGAGTTTCGGAGGCTGTTTTCCATGGAGTTGCGGCCAATCGATACGATAAGGCGACAGCGTCTGGTCGGGGCCATTCCACCGACACGACCAAAGTTCGGGCTCAAAAGGTCCGTATCTATAGATCGACCGTTGGATCGCCCTCAAATTTTTTACAGGAGTTTCCGGAGGCTGTTTTCCATGAAGTTGCATTGAATCTGTACGACAATTCGACAGCGTCCAGGCGGGGCCATTCAACAGACAAGAAAACAGTACGGGCTCAAGAGTTCCGTATCTATAGATCCAACCGTTGGATCGGGCTCAAAGTTTTTCACGAGTTTTCGGAGGCTGTTTTCCATAGAGTTGCGTGGAATCGATATGACAGGGCGACAGTGTCCGGGCGTGGCCATTCCGCCGACAAGACAAGAGTACCGGCTCAAGAGTTCCGTATCTATAGATCTGACCGTTGGATCGAGCTCAAAGTTTTTCACGAGTTTTCGCAGGCTGTTTTCCATAGAGTTGCGTGGAATCGATATGATAAGGCGACAGCGTCCGGGCATGGCCATTCCACCGACAAGACAAGAGTTCCGTCTCAAGAGTTCCGTATCTATATATCCGACTGTTGGATCGCGCTCAAATTTTTTACAGGAGTTTCGGGAGGCTCTTTTCCATGAAGTTGCGATGAATCTGTACGCCACGTCGATAGCGTCCAGGCAGGGCCATTCCACCAACAAGACAAGAGTGCCGGCTCAAGAGTTCCGTATCTATATATCCGACCGTTGGATCGCGCTCAAATTTTTTACAGGAGTTTCTGGAGGCTCTTTTCCATGAAGTTGCGATGAATCTGTACGCCACATCGATATCGTCCCGGCGGGGCCATTCCACCAACAGGACAAGAGTGCCGGCTCAAGAGTTTCGTATCTATAGATCCGACCGTTGGATCGCGCTCAAATTTTTTCACGAGTTTCGGAGGCTGTTTTCCATGGAGTTGCGGAAAATCGATACGATAAGGCGACAGCGTCCGGTCGGGGCCATTCCACCGACACGACCAGAGTACGGGATCAAAAGGTCCGTATCTATAGATCCGACCGTTGGATCGCCCTCAAATTTTTTACAGGAGTTTCTGGAGGCTGTTTTCAAGGAAGTTGCGATGAATCTGTACGACACGTCCACAGCGTCCAGCGGGGCCATTCCACCCACAAGACAAGATTGCCGGCTTAAGAGTTCCGTGTTTATAGATCCGACCGTTGGATCGCGCTCAAATTTTTTCACGCGTTTCCGGACGCTGTTTTCCATAGAGTTGCGTGGAATCGAAATGACAAGGCGACAGTGTCCGGTCGGGGCCATTCCACCGACACGACCAGAGTACGGGATCAAAAGGTCTGTATCTATAGATCCGACCGTTGGATCGCCCTCAAATTTTTTACAGGAGTTTCCGGAGGCTGTTTTCCATGAAGTTGCGTTGAATCTGTACGACACGTCAACAACATCCAGTCGGGGCGATTCCACCGACAAGACAAGAGTACCGGCTCAAGAGTTCCGTATCTATAGATCCGACTGTTGGATCGGGCTCAAATTTTTTCACGAGTTTCCGGAGGCTGTTTTCCATAGAGTTGCGGGGAATCGATATGACAAGGCGACAGCGTCCGGGCGTGGCCATTCCACCGCCAAGACAAGAGTACCGGCTCAAGAGTTCCGTATCTATAGATCCATCCGTTGGATCGCGCTCAAATTTTTTTCTGGAGTTTCCGGAGGCTGTTCTCCATAAAGTTACGTGGAATCTGTACGACACGTCGACAGCGTCCTGGCGGGGCCATTCCACCAACAAGACAAGTGTACCGGCTCAAGAGTTTCGTATCTATAGATCCGACCGTTGGATCGGGCTCAAATTTTTTCATGAGTTTCTGGAGGCTGTTTTCCATAGAGTTGCGTGGAATCGATAGGACAAGGCGACAGCGTCCAGGCGGGGCCATTCCATAGTGTCGGCTCAAGAGTTCCATATCTATAGATCCGACCGTTGGATTGGGCTCAAATTTTTTCACGAGTTTCAGAGGTTGTTTTCCATGGAGTTGTGGCCAATCGATACGATAAGGCGACAGCATCCGGTCGGGGCCATTCCACCGACACGATCAGAGTACGGGATCAACAGGTCCGTATCTATAGATCCGACTGTTGGATCGCCCTCAATTTTTTTACAGGAGTTTCCGGAGGCTGTTCTCCATGCAGTTGCGTTGAATCTGTACGACTCGTCGACAGCGTCCAAGCGGGGCCATTCCACCGACAAGACAAGAGTACCGGCTCAGGAGTTCCGTATCTATAGATCCGACCGTTGGATCGCGCTCAAATTTTTTTGTAAACCCCCGTAAATAAAAATAAATAATAAGAACAATAATAATAAAAAGAAAGAATAATAAAAAAAAAACAACACATAGGATTGAAGTAATGACGTTTCGATGAGTAATGGATATTCGGTATGAAAGAAATGAATAAATAGTAGGAATGACAATAAATGTGTCATGTGAGAGAGAGAATGATCTCCATAAACAAATTTAAAGATATTGTTGAAGTCGAAAAGAGAGTCATGATTTTTAGTTTAAAACTTGTAACGTTGGTGAAACCAGTGATGAGGTTTCAATGGATGAAAGAATAAGAAAACAAAAATAATAATAATAGAAGATATGTAAACCCCGGTCAAAACATGTATTTTGACAAATTAATGATAAATGTGGTAATATTGAATTTATTGAGTATAAATTAAGGGGAAATGGCATGAGGATCTAAGTAAATAAATTAATGCATGAAATTCAGATTTTTGTGTAAAAGACACTAATTGTCTAGTTTTACGATATCGATGATATATCTCAATCCGACCGTTGGATCGGGTTGAAATTTTGTAAGGAATCTCCAGACATATTGTTTTATATTAGGTTCAAATTTTGTGTTAATCCGAGTTGGAAAAGATTTACGAAGAGTACTGAAAATCGGGTAAATGAAAGAAGATGACACAAGGGGTATTTTTGTAATTTTATCAAAAAAATACTCTCCTCTCCTCTCTTTAAAACCAGAACACGTCCTCCTCTGCAAATGAAAAAGGAAACAGGAGGGAGACCATTTGTTTTGTCCCATTTTCTTCATTTTCTCTTCATCTCTTCAAGCTAAATCAAAAGGGAGTATTCTTAGGAGGATCCTATCCAAGAAAACAAATTAAATAACAACTTAGAGAGTTATAGAGCTTGAGAGAAACAAAGAGAAGAAGCTGGAAATTGGAAGAGGAGGACATGATTTTTGTAATTTTTTGCAAGAATTCATTGAAATAAGTTAAAGTAGCAAAGGTAAGCAATATACCCTTTAGTAATTTTGTTTTTCTCTCTTGTTCTTGCATGAGGAGAAGAAAACCCCCAAGTTTAAAATTCTAGGGTTCATATAAATATTTTGGGGGAGTAATTGTTCATGTGAATTTCGAGATTAATTGCATGAAAATGGCTTGATTTGCTGAAAAATAGAAAGAATCAATTGATTTGAAACTATGGGTTTTGGGATTGCAACAGGGCAGGCACTTCGGCAGCCATAGTTTGACTTTCCACCGTTGGATTAAATTGATTTTTGGATATGTTATTATTCTCAATGTCACCTACATTCTGACCGGAGAGATTGTAAATATCAGACTTCGTTTGAGGGCTGTCACCGGAGGAACATTTCTGGAAAATCACACTTCAAGACAGCCTTGTTCGTCAGCTGTTATATCATCATTTCACCGTTGGATTGGTCTGGATTTTGGATATGTTGTTCATCCAGATGTTATATAAATTATGAACGGTTTAGATTGGAAAAGAACACTCCTACAAGAAATTGTACTTCCTGAACAGCAGGTCTCCAAATTTCAGGTCAGTCCGTTATTGTTCTGATATCAGGAGTTTTAACCGTTGGATGTATGTGAATTTTGGATATGTTATTATGGTCAATGTCACCTACATTCTGACCGGAGGGATTGTAAATATCAGACTTTGTTTGAGGGCTGTCACCGGAGGAACATTTCTGGAAAATCACCCTTCAAGACAGCCTTGTTCGTCAGCCGTTATGTACTTCCTGAACAGCAGGTCTCTAAATTTCAGGTCAGTCCGGTATTGTTCTAATATCGGGAGTTTTAACCGTTGGATGTATGTTAATTTTGGATATGTTATTCTAATGACGATGATGTATAATTCCACCGTTTGGATGTATTGAACTCTAAATTTAAATAATGATGTTTTAAGTTTGGTTTGAGAAATATTGAATGAGAATATGAGGGTTAGCATAAAAAAATATGTTTTGGGATTAAGGATAATGGTAATGGTTTAATGATGATGGTTGTGTTTGTGTTCTGTTTGAGTCATGTTTGATGTGTTGATAAGTGATGGTATAGTTAAGTTCTATAAAGAATACTGATTGACTAATATTTTGGTTGTGTTAGAATGTAAAATCATGTTGTAAGTTGAATTATGATATAAGGAATCATTTTGAGTGTGCTTTTGGATAAAAATTGGCATGTGTAGTCATTGATAAAATTTAAGTTAAATTACATTGTTTGGTGATAGATTAAAATGTCTTGGGACAAAAGAAAATCGATGACGAAAAGTCATGCGCTTTGGACATTGAAGATCATTGATGAAGAATTGAATTAAATGGTCGTTTAATTTAAATGACAAGTACAAAAATAAAATACATTCATGGAAATTGTTTACGGAAGTATTTGATTTTGTGAATTTATGAATATTATGAATAAATCGGGAAGATTCAATAATGATTTAGGATGTTGTATTAAAAATGTAGGAGAAGCATTCACTCGACTTCTCAGGAGCTCGTATAGTAGGAGCTTTACAGGAGGGACACAACAACAACAAGGAAGAGCGAGTTGAGCTTCTGCAGCTGGTAGGTGTTCTATACCTACACTTTTTACATAACGTTAAATTATGAACTTATTAAATTCTTGGTCTTTGCGTCTATGGATGAAACCACAAAGAGAGAGGATAAAGTGAAATAAACAAGAAATTAAAAATGGATTTGAGTACTTGTGTGATATCCCACATCGGAAGCGAGTGTCCAGAGTCAGGGCCTTATAAGTGGTGCTGGTTGCTAACTTGTTGTACGCGTTTTGGGGCGTCAGGCTCAGAAGTGGGCTCGCGTCACCAGGAACAAAACCGTGAGGGCGGTAAGGCCCAAAGCGGACAATATATGGCAAGTTGGGCCGGGCCGTTACAACTTGACTGGGTTAAGAATATGAATTACACTAATAGACTTCATTGATGATCATTCCTCGAACTTGATTAGCTGGTCCCGAATACGGAGGCTAATGATGTTAGTAAGATTTACTAACATCGGGCTTAAATGTTGACAAATGGTTGATTAGCTTCGGCTAATGGCATCCGAATGGATGACTGGGATGAAGGACTGATTAGCTTCGGCTAATGGCATCTGAATGGATGGCCGGGACAAATGAATGATTAGCTTCGGCTAATGGCATCCGGATGGATGGCCGGGACAACGAATGATTAGCTTCGGCTAATGACATCCGGATGGATGGGCGGGACAAATGAATGATTAGCTTCGGCTAATGGCATCCGAATGGATGGCCGGGACAACGAATGATTAGCTTCGGCTAATGACATCCGGATGGATGGGCGGGACAAATGAATGATTAGCTTTGGCTAATGGCATCCGAAGTGGATGACCGGGGTGAGTGAAAGGTTAATGATATTGACCGGTGTTGTGAATATCGGCAATCACACGAAACTTGATTAGCCGGCCCCGAATGCGGAGGCTAATAATGTTAGTAAGGTTTACTAACATCGGCATAATCATCCCTGAAAACGAGGGATACTAAACTTGATTAACTATTCGGGTGAGAATAGTTAATGATACTGACCGGTGCTGTCAATATCGGAAATCACACGAAACTTGATTAGCCGGTCCCGAATGCGGAGGCTAATGATGTTAGTAAGGTTTACTAACATCGGCATAATCATCCCTGAAAACGAGGGATACTGAACTTGATTAACTATTCAGGTGAGAATAGTTAATGATATTGACCGGTGCTGTCCATATCGGCAATCACACGAAACTTGACTAGTTATTCCTGAAGTGAAAGCTAACGATGTCAAGAATCTTGACATCAACATTTCTGAAAATATTCCAAGATATTATGGAAAGAAAAATCTGATTGGCTATTTCATGTTAGAAATAGTCGATAACATCAATCAATGGTATTAATTTTGACGTTTATAATGAACTTGATTAGCCGATCCTAATATGAGAGACTAATAACACTAATGAAAATTTATTAGTATCGACATTCCCTTCCAAGTTTTAGGGGAGAGGTAATAATTAAAAATATTAATGAAATGGGGATTGACATCTTGATAGGATTATTCATTCGCCCTTGAAGAGGCGGATATTGATTGGAAATTATGGAATAAGATGGGCGGAGGAACTAGTTACCCGGTGATGGGCTAGTGGCATCAGTTTTGTTTTCTAATGACCGGAATATACAACTTGAATTAAACTTACTTGTGTGGTGTTAATAGTGTCAGGATGACTGACTTGTTAGATTATAAATGGAATGTTGAATGATACCTAATTGTTAAACAAAAATGGTAATTTATGTTTATATCATGGATTATTGGAGAAAAAAAAAGAAACTGATGAGGATCTAATTCTTGTGAAGGATGGAGGCAAATATCGTATCGCTTGGGACGTGAGAGCAGAAGTTCATTAACCATGGTAGGTGTTATACACTTAAAGAATGCAATGATATATATATGATGTATTTTGAATTGATTGGAAAGAATTGTAATTGATATAATTTGAGAATCATGTCCTGCGCACAGGGAGGATGTCAAAGAAATTATGACCAATAATGTAAATATGTTGTATTAAGGTTTCATGTTGTTACTGGCATGATAAGAATTTAGTGATAATTATAATAATGTAATAAAATGCCAATAATAGTCATATTATTCAAAGATGGATCGGATGTGAATATTGTGAAAATGATGGCAGGTTCCATGATAATGAGAGATTTTACTGAAAATCTAAAGAAACATAGGAATGTGTTGAAATGGGCACAAGAAATATATAAGTGGAATATATTTATAAACTAAAATTGGACCGAAATAATGATGAGTTTGACAACTTATATGGAAAAGCCATAATAGGTATAATAGATGTTGGGATTGAAATTGATATATAAAGAGATAGAGTAAGAGGGAGAGAAATCACATGGTAGATATTATAATGAATTAAATGCGCTCATGAGGTGAAACAAGACACGAAATGAAAATGTTGAATGATTCTAGGAAGGATGGATAGAGATGTAATAATGGAAGGATAAATGCGAATTTCAAGGAACTATGATTGCATATCGTTGAATATATGTTTTAACTTCGTGCATGTGTTGTGTGATTTTTCTTTTATGCTATATTTATTATATACATTATGAAATTGCAGGTCCTTCAGATTCATACCAGGAGTAGCGTTTCAGGTCCTCTAGTTTCCTTTTGCATGATTGAATAAGAAGATGAACATTAATGTATTTTGTCATTAAGGAACTAAATGACTTAATATGTAATAGTACTTTTTTTACATTAAGTGTCGGGACATAAAAATGTATTATTCTGTATTTGTAATTCTTAGTTTGCTTACTTGCAATTATTATGAATTACGTGTGTTAATGGGAAAGAAATGAGCATGCGAAATGTGAGGCATGTACCGTGAATGATGTGTTGTTGAGGTTCTACATGATTATGATGTGATTGAGAAATAAGTATAATTGTACAAGATGATTGTCGATAACTTGGGACCTCCAGATATAAAGGAAACTCTGCCAAAATTTCAGCAAGTCTCCGATAAGTTCGGTGGATAAAAAAAAAAAAAACCCATTTTTTTAAAAAGTTAATGGTCAAAGTTCTTTTATGAATGTATGAAATTACATGGCGTTACATTTTTCACGAGTTTCCGGAGGCTGTTTTGCATAGAGTTGCATGGAATCGATAGGACAAGGCGACAGCGTCCAGGAGAGGCCATTCCACCGACAAGACAAGAGTGTCGGCTCAAGAGTTCCGTATCTATAGATCCTACCGTTGGATCGGGCTTAAATTTTTTCACGAGTTTCGAAGGCTGTTTTCCATGGAGTTGCGGCCAATCGATACGATAAGGCGACAGCGTCCGGTCGGGGCCATTCCACCGACACGACCAGAGTACCGGATCAAAAGGTCCGTATCTATAGATCCGACCGTTGGATCGCCCTCAAATTTTTTACAGGAGTTTCCGGAGGCTGTTTTCCATAAAGTTGCGTTGAATTTGCACGACACGTCGACAACGTCCAGCGGGGCCATTCCACCGACAAGACAAGAGTACCGGCTCAAGAGTTCCGTCTCTACAGATCCGACCGTTGGATCGCGCTCAAATTTTTTCACGAGTTTCCGGAGGCTGATTTCCATAGAGTTGCGTGGAATCGATATGACAAGGCGACAGCGTTCGGGCGGGGCCATTCCACCGACAAGACGAGAGTACCGGCTCAAGAGTTCCGTATCTATAGATTCGACCGTTGGATCGCCCTCAAATTTTTTACAGGAGTTTCCGGAGGCTGTTTTCCATGAAGTTGCGTTGAATCTGTACAACACGTCGACAGCGTCCAGGCGGGGCCATTCAACCGACAAGACAAGAGTACCGGCTCAAGAGTTCCGTATCTATAGATCCGACCGTTGGATCGCCCTCAAATTTTTTCACGAGTTTCCGGAGGCTGTTTTCCATAGAGTTGCGTGGAATCGATAGGACAAGGCGACAGCGTCCAGGCGGGGCCATTCCACCGACAAGACAAGAGTGCCGGCTCAAGAGTTCCGTATCTATAGATCCGACCGTTGGATTGGGCTCAAATTTTTTCACGAGTTTCAGAGGTTGTTTTCCATGGAGTTGCGGCCAATCGATACGATAAGGCGACAACATCCGGTCGGGGCCATTCCACCGACATGATTAGAGTACGGGATCAACAGGTCCGTATCTATAGATCCGACTGTTGGATCGCCCTTAATTTTTTTACAGGAGTTTCCGGAGGCTGTTCTCCATGCAGTTACGTTGAATCTGTACGACTCGTCGACAGCGTCCAAGCGGGGCCATTCCACCGACAAGACAAGAGTACCGGCTCAGGAGTTCCGTATCTATAGATCCGACCGTTGGATCGCGCTCAAATTTTTTCACGAGTTTCCGGAGGCTGTTTTGCATAGAGTTGCATGGAATCGATAGGACAAGGCAACAGCGTCCAGGCGAGGCAATTCCACCGACAAGACAAGAGTGTCAGCTCAAGAGTTCCGTATCTATAGATCCTACCGTTGGATCGGGCTTAAATTTTTTCACAAGTTTCGGAGGCTGTTTTCCATGGAGTTGCGGCCAATCGATACGATAAGGCGACAGCGTCCGGTCGGGGCCATTCCACCGACACGACCACAGTTCGGGCTCAAAAGGTCCATATCTATAGATCGACCGTTGGATCGCCCTCAAATTTTTTATAGGAGTTTCCGGAGGCTGTTTTCCATGAAGTTGCGTTGAATCTGTACGACACGTCGACAGCGTCCAGGCAGGGCCATTCAACCGACAAGACAACAATACGTGCTCAAGAGTTCCGTATCTATAGATTCGACCATTGGATCGCGCTCAAATTTTTTCTCCTGTTTTCGGAGGCTGTTTTCCATGGAGTTGCGGCCAATCGATACGACAACGCGACAGCATCCGAGCGTGGCCATTCCACCGACAAGACAAGAGTACCGGCTCAAGAGTTCCGTATCTATAGATCCGACCGTTGGATCGGGCTCAAATTTTTTCACGAGTTTTCGGAGGCTGATTTCCATAGAGTTGCGTGGAATCGATATGACAAGGCGACAGCGTCCGGGCGGGGCCATTCCACCGAAAAGACGAGAGTACCGGCTCAGGAGTTCCGTATCTATAGATCCGACCGTTGGATCGGGCTCAAATTTTTTCAGGAGTTTTCGGAGGCTGATTTCTATAGAGTTGCGTGGAATCGATATGACAACGCGACAGCGTCCGGGCGGGGCCATTCCACCGATAAGACAAGAGTACCGGCTCAAGAGTTCCGTATCTATAGATCCGACCGTTGGATCGCGCTCAAATTTTTTCACGAGTTTCGGAGGCTGTTTTCCATGGAGTTGCGGGCAATCGATACGATAAGGCGACAGCGTCCGGTCGGGGCCATTCCACCGACACGACCACAGTTCGGGCTCAAGAGTTCCGTATCTATAGATCCAACTGTTGGATCGCCCTCAAATTTTTTACAGGAGTTTCCGGAGGCTGTTTTCCATGAAGTTGCGTTGAATCTGTACGACACGTCGACAGCGTCCAGGCGGGGCCATTCAACAGACAAGAAAACAGTACGGGCTCAAGAGTTCCGTATCTATAGATCCGACCATTGGATCGCGCTCAAATTTTTTCTCGAGTTTTCGGAGGCTGTTTTCCATGGTGTTGCGGCCAATCGATACGACAACGCAACAGCATCCGGGCGGGGCCATTCCACCGACAAGACAAGAGTACCGGCTCAAGAGTTCCGTATCTATAGATCCGACCGTTGGATCGGGCTCAAATTTTTTCATGAGTTTCCGGAGGCTGTTTTTCATAGAGTTGCGTGGAATCGATACGACAAGGCGACAGCGTCCGGGCATGGCCATTCCACCGACAATACAAGAGTGCTGGCTCAAGAGTTTCATATCTATAGATCCGACCGTTGGATCGCGCTCAAATTTTTTCACGAGTTTTCGGAGGCTGTTTTCGGAGGCTGTTTTCGGAGGCTGTTTTCCATAGATTTGCGTGGAATCGATACGACAACGCGACAGCATCCGGGCGGGGCCATTCCACCGACAAGACAAGAGTACCGGCTCAAGAGTTTCGTATCTATAGATCCGAGCGTTGGATCGCGCTCAAATTTTTTCACGAGTTTCCAGAGGTTGTTTTGCATAGAGTTGCATGGAATCGATAGGACAAGGCGACAGCGTCCAGGCGAGGCCATTCCACTGACAAGACAAGAGTACCGGCTCAAGAGTTCCGTATCTATAGATCCGACCGTTGGATCGCCCTCAAATTTTTTACAGGAGTTTCCGGAGGCTGTTTTCCATGAAGTTGTGTTGAATCTGTACGACACGTCGACAGCGTCCATGCGGGGCCATTCAATAGACAAGAAAACAGTACGGGCTCAAGAGTTTCGTATCTATAGATCCGACCATTGGATCGCGCTCAAATTTTTTCTCAAGTTTTCGGAGGCTGTTTTCCATGGTGTTGCGGCCAATCGATACGACAACGCGACAGCATCCGAGCGGGGCCATTCCACCGACAAGACAAGAGTACCGGCTCAAGAGTTCCGTATCTATAGATCCGACCGTTGGATCGGGCTCAAATTTTTTCACGAGTTTTCGGAGGTTGATTTCCATAGAGTTGCGTGGAATCGATATGACAAGGCGACAGCGTCCGGGCGAGGCCATTCCACCGAAAAGACGAGAGTACCGGCTCAAGAGTTTCGAATCTATAGATCCGACCGTTCGATCGCCCTCAAATTTTTTGCAGGAGTTTTTGGAGGCTGTTTTCCATGAAGTTACATTGAATCTGTACGACATGTCGGCACCGTCCAATGGGGGCCATTCCATCGACAAGACAAGAGTACCGGCTCAGGAGTTTCGTATCTATAGATCCGACCGTTGGATCGCGCTCAAAATTTTTCACGAGTTTCCGGAGGCTGTTTTGCATAGAGTTGCATGGAATCGATAGGACAAGGCAACAGCGTCCAAGCGAGGCCATTCCACCGACAAGACAAGAGTGTCGGCTCAAGAGTTCCGTATCTATAGATGCTACCGTTGGATCGGGCTTAAATTTTTTCACGAGTTTCGGAGGCTGTTTTCCATGGAGTTGCGGCCAATCGATACGATAAGGCGACAGCGTCCGGTCGGGGCCATTCCACCGACACGACCAGAGTACGGGATCAAAAGGTTCGTATCTATAGATCCGACCGTTGGATCGCCCTCAAATTTTTTACAGGAGTTTCCGGAGGCTGTTTTCCATGAAGTTGCGTTGAATCTGCACGACACGTCGACAGCGTCCAGCGGGCCATTCCACCGACAAGACAAGAGTACCGGCTCAAGAGTTCCGTCTCTATAGATCCGACCGTTGGATCGCGCTCAAATTTTTTCACGAGTTTCCGGAGGCTGATTTCCATAGAGTTGCGTGGAATCGATATGACAAGGCGACAGCGTCCGGGCGGGGCCATTCCACCGAAAAGACGAGAGTACCGGCTCAAGAGTTCCGTATCTATAGATCCGACCGTTGGATCGGGCTCAAATTTTTTCATGAGTTTCTGGAGGCTGTTTTCCATAGAGTTGCGTGGAATCGATAGGACAAGGCGACAGCGTCCAGGCGGGGCCATTCCACCGACCAGACAAGAGTACGGGCTCAAGAGTTCCGTATCTATAGATCCGACCGTTGGATCGCGCTCAAATTTTTTCACGAGTTTGCGGAGGCTGTTTTGCATAGAGTTGCATGGAATCGATAGGACAAGGCGACAGCGTCCAGGCGAGGCCATTCCACCGACAAGACAAGAGTGTCGGCTCAAGAGTTTCGTATCTATAGATCCTACCGTTGGATCGCGCTTAAATTTTTTCACGAGCTTCGGAGGCTGTTTTCCATGGAGTTGCGACCAATCGATACGATAAGGCGACAGCGTCCGGTCGGGGCCATTCCACCGACACGACCAAAGTTCAGGCTCAAAAGGTCCGTATCTATAGATCCGACCGTTGGATCGCCCTCAAATTTTTTACAGGAGTTTCCAGAGGCTGTTTTCCATGAAGTTGCGTTGAATCTGTACGACACGTTTACAGCGCCCTGGCGGGGCCATTCAACCGACAAGACAACAGTACGTGCTCAAGAGTTCCGTATCTATAGATTCGACCATTGGATCGCACTCATATTTTTTCTCCAGTTTTCGGGGGCTGTTTTCCATGGAGTTGCGGCCAATCGATACGACAACGCGACAGCATCCGAGCGGGGCCATTCCACCGACAAGACAAGAGTACCGGCTCAAGAGTTCCGTATCTATAGATCCTACCGTTGGATCAAGCTTAAATTTTTTCACGAGCTTCGGAGGCTGTTTTCCATAGAGTTGCGTGGAATCGATAGGACAAGGCGACAACGTCCAGGCGGGGCCATTCCACTGACAAGACAAGAGTACCGGCTCAAGAGTTCCGTATCTATAGATCCGACCGTTGGATCGCCCTCAAATTTTTTACAGGAGTTTTCGGAGGCTGTTTTCCATGAAGTTGCGTTGAATCTGCACGACACGTCGACAGCGTCCAGCGGGCCATTCCACCGACAAGACAAGAGTACCGGCTCAAGAGTTCCGTCTCTATAGATCCGACCGTTGGATCGCGCTCAAATTTTTTCACGAGTTTCCGGAGGCTGATTTCCATAGAGTTGCGTGGAATCGATATGACAAGGCGACAGCGTCCGGGCGGGGCCGTTCCACCGAAAAGACGAGAGTACCGGCTCAAGAGTTCCATATCTATAGATCCGACCGTTGGATCGGGCTCAAATTTTTTCATGAGTTTCTGGAGGCTGTTTTCCATAGAGTTGCGTGGAATCGATAGGACAAGGCGACAGCGTCCAGGCGGGGCCATTCCACCGACAAGACAAGAGTACTGGCTCAAGAGTTCCGTATCTATAGATCCGACCGTTGGATCGCGCTCAAATTTTTTCACGAGTTTGCGGAGGCTGTTTTGCATAGAGTTGCGTGGAATCGATAGGACAAGGCGACAGCGTCCCGGCGAGGCCATTCCACCGACAAGACAAGAGTGTCGGCTCAAGAGTTTCGTATCTATAGATCCTACCGTTGGATCGAGCTTAAATTTTTTCACGAGCTTCGGAGGCTGTTTTCCATGGAGTTGCGGCCAATCGATACGATAAGGCGACAGCGTCCGGTCGGGGCCATTCCACCGACACGACCAAAGTTCAGGCTCAAAAGGTCCGTATCTATAGATCCGACCGTTGGATCGCCCTCAAATTTTTTACAGGAGTTTTCGGGGGCTGTTTTTCATGAAGTTGCGTTGAATCTGCACGACACGTCGACAGCGTCCAGCGGGCCATTCCACCGACAAGACAAGAGTACCGGCTCAAGAGTTCCGTCTCTGTAGATCCGACCGTTGGATCGCGCTCAAATTTGTTCACGAGTTTCCGGAGGCTGATTTCCATAGAGTTGCGTGGAATCGATATGACAAGGCGACAGCGTCCGGGCGGGGCCATTCCACCGAAAAGACGAGAGTACCGGCTCAAGAGTTCCGTATCTATAGATCCGACCGTTGGATCGGGCTCAAATTTTTTCATGAGTTTCTGGAGGCTGTTTTCCATAGAGTTGCGTGGAATCGATAGGACAAGGCGACAGCGTCCAGGCGGGGCCATTCCACCGACAAGACAAGAGTACTGGCTCAAGAGTTCCGTATCTATAGATCCGACCGTTGGATCGCGCTCAAATTTTTTCACGAGTTTGCGGAGGCTGTTTTGCATAGAGTTGCGTGGAATCGATAGGACAAGGCGACAGCGTCCCGGCGAGGCCATTCCACCGACAAGACAAGAGTGTCGGCTCAAGAGTTTCGTATCTATAGATCCTACCGTTGGATCGAGCTTAAATTTTTTCACGAGCTTCGGAGGCTGTTTTCCATGGAGTTGCGGCCAATCGATACGATAAGGCGACAGCGTCCGGTCGGGGCCATTCCACCGACACGACCAAAGTTCAGGCTCAAAAGGTCCGTATCTATAGATCCGACCGTTGGATCGCCCTCAAATTTTTTACAGGAGTTTCCGGAGGCTGTTTTTCATGAAGTTGCGTTGAATCTGCACGACACGTCGACAGCGTCCAGCGGGCCATTCCACCGACAAGACAAGAGTACCGGCTCAAGAGTTCCGTCTCTGTAGATCCGACCGTTGGATCGCGCTCAAATTTGTTCACGAGTTTCCGGAGGCTGATTTCCATAGAGTTGCGTGGAATCGATATGACAAGGCGACAGCGTCCGGGCGGGGCCCTTCCACCGAAAAGACGAGAGTACCGGCTCAAGAGTTCCGTATCTATAGATCCGACCGTTGGATCGGGCTCAAATTTTTTCATGAGTTTCTGGAGGCTGTTTTCCATAGAGTTGCGTGGAATCGATAGGACAAGGCGACAGCGTCCAGGCGGGGCCATTCCACCGACAAGACAAGAGTACTGGCTCAAGAGTTCCCTATCTATAGATCCGACCGTTGGATCGCGCTCAAATTTTTTCACGAGTTTGCGGAGGCTGTTTTGTATAGAGTTGCCTGGAATTGATAGGACAAGGCGACAGCGTCCAGGCGAGGCCATTCCACCGACAAGACAAGAGTGTCGGCTCAAGAGTTTCGTATCTATAGATCCTACCGTTGGATCGAGCTTAAATTTTTTCACGAGCTTCGGAGGCTGTTTTCCATGGAGTTGCGACCAATCGATACGATAAGGCGACAGCGTCCGTTCGGGGCCATTCCACCGACACGACCAAAGTTCAGGCTCAAAAGGTCTGTATCTATAGATCCGACCGTTGGATCGCCCTCAAATTTTTTACAGGAGTTTCCGGAGGCTGTTTTCCATGTTGTTGCGTTGAATCTGTACGACACGTTGACAGCGTCCAGGCGGGGCCATTCAACAGACAAGAAAACAGTACGGGCTCAAGAGTTCCGTATCTATGGATCCGACCATTGGATCGCGCTCAAATTTTTTCACGAGTTTCCGGAGGCTGATTTCCATAGAGTTGCGTGGAATCGATACGACACGTCGGCACCGTCCAATGGGGGCCATTCCATCGACAAGACAAGAGTATCGGCTCAAGAGTTCCGTCTCTATAGATCCGACTGTTGGATCGCGCTCAAATTTTTTCACGAGTTTCCGGGGGCTGATTTCCATAGAGTTGCGTGGAATCGATATGACAAGGCGACAACGTCCGGGCATGGCCATTCCACCGACAAGACAAGAGTACCGGCTCAAGAGTTCCGTATCTATAGATCCGACCGTTGAATCACGCTCAAATTTTTTCACGAGTTTCCGGAGGTTGTTTTGCATAGAGTTGCATGGAATCGATAGGACAAGGCGACAGCGTCCAAGCGAGGCCATTCCACCGACAAGACAAGAGTGTCGGCTCAAGAGTTCCGTATCTATAGATCCTACCGTTGGATCGGGCTTAAATTTTTTCGCGAGGTTCGGAGGCTGTTTTCTATGGAGTTGCGGCCAATCGATACGATAAGGCGACAGCGTCCGGTCGGGGCCATTCCACCGACACGACCAGAGTACGGGATCAAAAGGTCCGTATCTATAGATCCGACCGTTGGATCGCCCTCAAATTTTTTACAGGAGTTTTCAGAGGCTGTTTTCCATGATGTTGCGTTGAATCTGTACGACACGTTGACAGCGTCCAGGCGGGGCCATTCAACAGACAAGAAAACAGTACGGGCTCAAGAGTTCCGTATCTATGGATCCGACCATTGGATCGCGCTCAAATTTTTTCACGAGTTTCCGGAGGCTGATTTCCATAGAGTTGCGTGGAATCGATACGACACGTCGGCACCGTCCAATGGGGGCCATTCCATCGACAAGACAAGAGTATCGGCTCAAGAGTTCCGTCTCTATAGATCCGACTGTTGGATCGCGCTCAAATTTTTTCACGAGTTTCCGGGGGCTGATTTCCATAGAGTTGCGTGGAATCGATACGACACGTCGGCACCGTCCAATGGGGGCCATTCCATCGACAAGACAAGAGTACCGGCTCAAGAGTTCCGTATCTATAGATCCGACCGTTGGATCGGGCTCAAATTTTTTGTCCAGTTTTCGGAGGCTGTTTTCCATGGAGTTGCGGCCAATCGATACGACAACGCGACAACATCCGAGCGGGGCCATTCCACCGACAAGACAAGAGTACCGGCTCAAGAGTTCCGTATCTATAGATCCGACCGTTGGATCGGGCTCAAATTTTTTCACGAGTTTTCGGAGGCTGTTTTCCATAGAGTTGCGTGGAATCGATATGACAAGGCAACAACGTCCGGGCATGGCCATTCCACCGAAAAGACAAGAGTACCGGCTCAAGAGTTCCGTATCTATAGATCCGACCGTTGGATCGCGCTCAAATTTTTTAACGAGTTTCGGAGGCTGTTTTCCATGGAGTTGCGGCCAATCGATACGATAAGGCGACAGCGTTCGGTCGGGGCCATTCCACCGACACGACCAAAGTTCGGGCTCAAAAGGTCCGTATCTATAGATCCGAACGTTGGATCGCCCTCAAATTTTTTACAGGAGTTTCCGGAGGCTGTTTTCCATGAAGTTGCGTTGAATCTGTACGACACGTCGACAGCGTCCAGGCGGGGCCATTCAACCGACAAGACAACAGTACGTGCTCACGAGTTCCGTATCTATAGATTCGACCATTGGATCGCGCTCAAATTTTTTCTCCAGTTTTCGGAAGCTGTTTTCCATGGAGTTGCGGCCAATCGATACGACAACGCGACAACATCCGAGCGGGAAAATTCCACCGACAAGACAAGAGTACCGGCTCAAGAGTTCCGTATCTATAGATCCGACCGTTGGATCGCGCTCAAATTTTTTCACGAGTTTTCGGAGGCAGTTTTCCATAGAGTTGCGTGGAATCGATATGACAAGACGACACCGTCCTGGCATGGCCATTCCACCGACCAGACAAGAGTACCGGCTCAAGAGTTCCGTATCTATAGATCCGACCGTTGGATCGCGCTCAAATTTTTTCACGAGTTTCGGAGGCTGTTTTCCACAGAGTTGCGGCCAATCGATACGATAAGGCGACAGCGTCCGGTCGGGGCCATTCCACCGACACGACCCCAGTTCGGGCTCAAAAGGTCCGTATCTATAGATCGACCATTGGATCGCCCTGAAATTTTTTACAGGAGTTTCCGGAGGCTGTTTTCCATGAAGTTGCGTTGAATCTGTACGACACGTCGACAGCGTCCAGGCGGGGCCATTCAACAGACAAGAAAACAGTACGGGCTCAAGAGTTCCGTATCTATAGATCCGACCATTGGATCGCGCTGAAATTTTTTCTCGAGTTTTTGGAGGTTGTTTTCCATGGAGTTACGGCCAATCGATACGACAAGGCGACAGCATCCGGGCGGGGCCATTCCACCGACAAGACAAGAGTACCGGCTCAAGAGTTCCGTATCTATAGATCCGACCGTTGGATCGCGCTCAAATTTTTTCACGAGTTTCAGAGGTTGTTTTCCACGGAGTTGCGGCCAATCGATACGATAAGGCGACAGCGTCCGGTCGGGGCCATTCCACCGACACGACCACAGTTCGGGCTCAAAAGGTCCGTATCTATAGATCGACCGTTGGATCGCCCTGAAATTTTTTACAGGAGTTTCCGGAGGCTGTTTTCCATGAAGTTGCGTTGAATCTGTACGACACGTTGACAGCGTCCAGGCGGGGCCATTCAACAGACAAGAAAACAGTAAGGGCTCAAGAGTTCCGTATCTATAGATCCGACCGTTGGATCGGGCTCAAATTTTTTCACGAGTTTTCGGAGGCTGTTTTCCATAGAGTTGCGTGGAATCGATATGACAAGGCGACAACGTCCGGGCATGGCCATTCCACCGGCA